>ONZH01022875.1:0-23305 GCA_900303285.1 Rhinella marina | reverse complement strand
GCTGGGGGGAAGGATTGAGCTGGAAAAGCCAGAGGAGTGCCCCCTTGGCTAGCGGTGTGTGGTGGTGACAAACAGCCGGATGGAGTTCGAATGACGACGCAGGACCCCAACTTAAAAATTTTAGCATCAACCGGTACAGTTGTCAACTCTGAAATTTGTCAAGTGGGGCATGTGTTGTAAGCATTCTTCTCAGTTTAATACCGTATACGACACCTATCCGGAAAAATAGTTAGGAGAGAGAGAAATAGAGGAAAAAGATGTATTTTTAAAAGTGACGTTCAGTATAGATCAGTTAAAGAGAAAGAAAGGATTTTAAGAAATGGATTTGTATCACTGAGAGCAAAAGAACCTATTTTATTACGTGACGTGCAGTATAGATCACTTGGAGATAAAAAGGGGAATGTGCAGACTTGGGCTGCTATAGTGCAAACCACTATGGTGGTGACAACAGAGTGAGCGAGTGACACTGTGGGAGCAGGCGAACCACATAAACATTTTTTGTGGCCCTGTATGGCGGCGGTGACAACAGAGTGACTGAGTTAGCATGCGGTAGCTGGTGAAGCACCCACAAATTTAGCCTGACACAGCGTGGCGGTTACACCACCAATTACTTTGTCCGACTGAGAATGCAGTGAAATGGCTTTTGTTGAGCCTCCAAAAATTTTTTTCTTTTTGGAGTACATAAAGCAAAAAAATTTTTTTTTTAAATGTCGGTATTGCGCCTCCTGAAAAATTGTTTTGGACTGTCTGTTTGACGCTCCTGAAACATTGTTTTACAGTGTCTGTAGTTGACACTGCGGAAAAATTGTTTGGAGAGAGGGCCTGTAGGTGGCCCTCCGGAAAAATTGTTTAGAGAGTAGGTGGACCTCTGGAAAATTGTTTGGAGAGAGGGCCTGTAGGTGGCCCTCCGGAAAAATTGTTTAGAGAGAGGGCCTGTAGGGGGCCCTCCGGAAAAGAGTGCCAGTTGGCCCTTTAAAAAATTGTGTTTTGGGTCAGCGTTAGGCAAAGACGAGGAGGAGGAGTAGAGAAGAGGAATCGGATACATAAGTAATGTTAATCTTTAGCTGCTTTCCCCCGGAGGAGATTTGAATTCCGGTGAAATCCAGGCTTTGTTCATTTTAATAAGCGTCAGCCTGTCAGCGATGACGCCACCAGCTGCACTGAATACCCGCTATGACAACACGCTAGCGGCAGGGCAGGCCAGCACCTCCAAGGCGTACAGCGCCAGTTCAGGCCACGTGTCCAGCTTTGAAACCCAGTAGTATGGAGCAGAGTGATCGGTCCGGACGTTGGTATGGTCAGCTAGGTACTCCCTCACCATCTTTCTGTAAAGCTCACCCCTACTCTGCCTAGACTGGGGACAGGTGACAGTGTCTTGCTGGGGTGACATAAAACTGGCAAAGGCCCTGGAGAGTGTTCCCCTGCCAGTGCTGGACAAGCTGCCTGCTCGCCTCCTCTCCCCCACTAGTTGGCCCACAGAACTACGTCCTCTGCTGCTAGCAGTGACAGATGGGAAGGATAGTTTCAGCTTGTGCACCAGGGCCTGTTAATATTGATTCACTCTCATACTCCTTTCCTCTACAGGAATGAGAGTGGAAAGGTTCTGCTTGTACCGTGGGTCCAGGAGAGTGAACACCCATTAATCGTTGTTTGAAAAAATGCTTCTAACGCGAGGGTCATGGGATAGGCAGCCTAGCATGAAGTCTGCCATGTGTGCCAGAGTCCCAACACGCAAGAATTCCCTCTCCTCACTGGCCTGACTCTCCATTTCCTCCTCCTCCTCCTCCTCTTCAGCCCATACACGCTCAAGAGTTAAGAAGGACTGAGCACTGTTACCCTCTTCTGTCTCGCCAACATTCTCCTCCTCTTCCTCCTCATCCCCCTCCTCCGATACGCGCTGAGAAACAGACCGAAGGGTGCTCTGGCTATCAAGATACGTATCTTCCTCCACCGTCTCTTGTGACAAGCGCAAAGCTTCCGACTTCATGCTGAGCAGTGAGTTTTTCAACAGACAAAGCATGATGGGATGGTGAGGCTGATAATGGCGGCATCGCCGCTGACCATCTGTGTTGACTCCTCAAAGTTGGTCAACACCTGGCAGATATCAGACATCCAGGTCCGCTCCTCATTGTAGACTTGAGGAATCTGACTGACCTGACTACCAGTTCTGGTGGAAGTTGACATCTGGCAGTCTACAATCGCTCTGCGCTGCTGGTAAACTCTGGATAACATGTTTAATGTTGAATTCCATCTCGTGGGCACGTCGCACAACAGTCGGTGAGCGGGCAGTTGTAGGCGGCGCTGCGCTGCCCTGAGAGTGGTAGCATCTGTGGTCGACTTGCGGAAATGCGCACAGATGCGGCGCACCTTGGTGAGCAAATCAAACAGATTGGGGTATGTCTTGAGGAACCGCTGAACTATGAGATTGAACACGTGGGCCAGGCATGGCACATGTGTGAGTCTGCCGAGTTGAAGAGCCGCCACCAGGTTACGCCCGTTGTCACACACAACCATGCCTGGCTTGTGGTTCAGCGGTGCCAGCCACACATCGGTCTGCGCCGTGATGCCCTGTAATAGTTCTTGGGCGGTGTGCCTTTTGTCACCTAAGCTCAGCAGTTTGAGCACCGCCTGCTGGCACTTAGCCACGGCACTGCTGCTGCGCCTAGAGCTACCGACTGAAGGCGCCGTGCCTACAGATGGTAATTCGGAGGAGTAGGTGGAGGAGGAGGAGGGGTCGGAGGAGGAGGCTTAGTACGTCTGAGAGACCGTGACCGAGGTAGGCCCCGCAATCCTCGGTGTGGGCAGTACATGAGCGGCCCCAGGGTCAGACTCGGTCCCAACCTCCAACAAGTTAACCCAATGTGCCGTCAGTGATATATAGTGTCCTTGCCCGGCAGCACTTGTCCACGTGTCCGTGGTTAGGTGGACCTTCTCAGATACAGCGTTGGTCAGGGCACGGATGATGTTCTGTGACACGTGCTGGTGTAGGGCTGGGACGGCACATCGGGAAAAATAGTGGCGGCTGGGGACCGAATACCGAGGGGCAGCCACCGCCATGAGATTGCGAAAGGCCTCGGTCTCTACCAGCCTATAGGGCAACATCTCCAGGCTCAGCAATTTGGAGATGTGGACGTTGAGGGCTTGAGCATGTGGGTGGGTGGAACTGTATTTCCTCTTGCGCTCCAGCGTCTGCTGTAAAGACAGCTGAACGCTGCGCTGGGACACATTGGTGGACACTGTGGAGGATCATGGAGGCGAAGGTGTGGTTTTCCGGCGGGAGGCGCTAATGCCGGGGTCCTGGGCAGGGGGTTGACTAACAGAGCCAGCGAGTGACACAGGGGAAGGAGCAGTGGTGGGACCCGCAGGAGGTGAACGGCCTTGGTTCCATTGAGTGGGGTGTTTAGCACTCATATGCCAGCGCATGCTGGTGGTGGTTAGGCTAGTAGTGGTGGCACCCCTGCTGATCCTGGTGTGGCACAGGTTGCACACCACAGTCCGTCGGTCATCCTCAATTTCTTTAAAGAACCTCCAGACTTGCGAACATCTAGGCCTCACCACGGGAGCTTCACTACGTGAAACAGTTGCTGCTGATGCACCAGCTCTGGCCCTGCTTCTCCCTCTGGCCACACCACTGCCTCTTCCAACCAATTCTGGTGCAGCACTCGCCTCCGCCTCAGAAGCACTGTCTTCACTCGGCTTATCAACCCAGCTTGGGTCAGTCACCTCGTCATCCTCCGATTCCTCAGTCTGCTCCCCCCTCGGACTTCCTGCCCTGACAACAACTTCACCACTGTCTGACAACCGTGTCTCCTCATTGTCCGACACCTCATTACACACTTCTTCCAGTAAGTCAACAATGCCATCACCCTCAGATTGCGACAGTTGGAAAACTTGGGCATCGGGAAAGAGGTCAGCAGCAACCTGAGAAGTGGTTTGTGACTCTGGGAAGGGTCCAGAAAACAGTTCCTCAGAGTATGCCGGATCGCATTCCAAGTTTTCCTGGGAGGGGGCAGACTGGGGGGAAGGAGGTTGAGGTGGAGGAGCCAGAGGAGTGCTCCCTTGGGTAACGTGGGTGGACTGCGTGGAAGACTGACTGGTGGACAAATTACTTGAAGCATTGTCCACAATCCACTACATCAGCTGTTCGCACTGTTGTGGTTTCAACAGTCCTCTACCACGTGTCCCTGTAAGTTGAGACATGAAGCTAGGGAGTGTAGCTCTGCGGCGTTCCCCTGCTCCCTCATCAGCAGGTACTGTCTCACCCTGCCCAGGACTAGGGTGACCAGATTTGGGTTTCTGAAAAGGAGGACACCTTTTTTTTTATTATTTTCCGTTATAACATGGTTATAACAGAAAATAATAGTTAAAATGGCCTTTAGGGGTTAAAAATAATTTTAAAAAACTCACCTTTTCCACTTGTTCGCGCAGCCGGTGTCTTTTTTCTTTTTGCAGGTCCTGCAAGGGGAAAGAAGAAAGAAGACACCGGCTGCGCAAACAAGTGGAAAAGGTGAGGTTTTTTTTTAATTATTTTTAACCCCTAAAGACCATTTTAACAGTTAAAATGATTTTGTTCGACTGCCTCAAACTGTTTGAGTCAAAGATAATACATGTACAGTATATATATGTATTATGTTTGACTCAAACAGTTTGAGGCAGTCGAACAAAATCCCGGACAATTTTGAAATTCCCTCCGGACATTTTTTTAGGTCTCAAAAGTAGGACATGTCCGGGAAAAAGAGGACGTCTGGTCACCCTACCCAGGACCACGGCCTCTGCCCCCTGCAGTAATTGAATGCCCACACCCGCTCCCACGCCCTCGTCCTCGACCCTTAGCCCTGGGGTTCAACATTTTCTGTATATAAGTGTATTATATATACCCCCCCCCCCAAAAAAAAAATGGGCCTGCTGTACTGAAACCCACAAACTTGTTCAATCTGAACAAGTTAATATATAGGTGGATAAGTTAGAGCAAAATTACGTATTTTATTACGTACCGTGCAGTATGGAGCAATTACACGGAAACTATTAGATTAGGCAGACTTGGTCTGCTTAAGTGCAACCCAGACAAATGTCGCACTCAGATTTTTCTAATGTAGCTGTATCAGTGAGAGCAAAAGACCTTTTTTAATTATGTGACGTACAGTATGGGTCACCTGGACAGAAAATACGGATTGTGGTTTGTGGTGAGTGGACAGCTGAACTGTGACACACAGAATGGTTCCACACAGCTGTATGAAATGGATTTGTATCACTGAGATAAAACAAGAAAAAAATTAAGTTTGTTATATATGGTGATAGCTGCACTACTAGTGCCAGCCAGGAGACAAAAAAGAGTGTCTTGTAGCCCTTAGAAGGGCTGTTGGGTTCTTTTGAGATCACTCCTGCCTAATAGAGAACTAAATCCAGGCCCTAACACTCTCCCTGAAACACAGCAGATCTGTCCTTAACGACATCCAGACAGCCTCTGAGCCGAGCACCGCTGGACGTCACTAGTATATTCCAGGGTCACCTGATCTGGCCAGCCAACCCCTGCTATCGACATGTAAGGGCCCCACGTGATGCTGGGTGTACCGCAGAGTCTCCTGGCTTGTGATTGGCTGAGTTATAGGTGCCAAAAATTTAAAATGCGGGAGATGCCATTTCCTCGAGCACCCTAATACTCGAACGAGCACCAAGCTCGGACGAGCATGCTCGCTCATCTCTAATCACTGCGTTTATTATTTCTGTATTGTGACATCACTGTGTTTATTATCTCTGTACTGTGACATCACTGTGTTTATTATCCCTGTATTGTGACATCACTGTGTTTATTATCCCTGTACTGTGACATCACTATGTTTATTATCTCTGTACTGTGACATCACTGTGTTTATTATCCCTGTACTGTGACACCACTGTGTTTATTATCCCTGTATTGTGACATCACTGTGTTTATTATCCCTGTACTGTGACATCACTATGTTTATTATCTCTGTACTGTGACATCACTGTATTATCCCTGTACTGTGATATCACTGTGTTTATTAATCCTGTACTGTGACGTCACTGTGTTTATCATCTCCACATTGTGACATCACTGTGTTTATTATCCCTGTATTGTGACATCACTGTGTTTATTATCCCTGTACTGTGACATCACTGTGTTTATTATCCCTGTACTGTGACACCACTGTGTTTATTATCCCTGTATTGTGACATCACTGTGTATATTACCACTGTACTGTGGCATCACTATGTTTATTATCTCTGTACTGTGACATCACTGTATTATCCCTGTACTGTGACATCACTGTGTTTATTAATCCTGTACTGTGACGTCACTGTGTTTATCATCTCCACATTGTGACATCACTGTATTCTGTATTACACAACAGAAGGGGAAAAACTGAATAAACTAAAATATAACCTTTATTCTGAATGTAATAAAAGCTCAATGGTAAATGTATACACGACAATCCATAAATACAAAAATTCTTACCAGTCAGACGTGTAGTGTGGTAAATGCTTTCAATTCATCCTTGCTGTGGCTGGTAAGATGAAGGTTTATAATATATGTATATTCCCTTTTCTCGTGTCCTCCTAAGAGGATACACTAGGGGATGGGTGTTATCTGTAGAGGTAAATAAGGACAGGGACCTCTACGTATATTATACCCTATAATAACCCTACCTATAGATAGGGAAGGGGCTAGACGTCCCTGCCTGTCACATACAGACCACTCGCCCCGTCAGGAACCTTTCCCTGCGGTGGCCTTCTCCCTAATATGACCCTAACTTTCTAATCCCGACATGTTTCAACCCGGTAACGGGCATCTTCAGGGGATAGAAGAAATGAAAAGTAGGTAAAAAGTAAGATAGATTGAAAAGAAAAGGATACAAATAAATCCTAATCAAGTGCGCCGAGTGTAGTGTAGCACCATTGCTGTGTAGATAAACCACTAAGGGCTAGCAGTGTCCAGCGCTAAAAAAGGGGATATGGTAGCATGGGAAGTGTCCCACATTATAATATATAGGTCCCTGTCCTTATTTACCTCTACAGATAACACCCATCCCCTAGTGTATCCTCTTAGGAGGACACGAGAAAAGGGAATATACATAAACCTTCATCTTACCAGCCGTGGCAAGGATGAATTGAAAGCATTTACCACACTACACGTCTGACTGGTAAGAATTTTTGTATTTATGGATTGTCATGTATACATTTACCATTGAGCTTTTATTACATTCAGAATAAAGGTTATGTTTTAGTTTATCCAGTTTTTCCCCTTCTGTTGTGTAATATAGTAATAATTTTGAAGGGTTGTAGCTAATACATTCATTGCCAGCCATAGTGTTAAAGAAGAACTCCCGAAAAAAAATTTATTCCATGTCCTGCTAGAAATGTACATGATATAATCTGTAGTGAATGTCATTTTCTTACCAGTGTCTGAATTTTTGACTTCTATCATCCTGAAGTTTCTTATCTGTGTCATGTGACCAGCAATTAGACCCACCAACTCACACAGAGACTTATGTGTGGACAGGAAGTCTAATTCTCTATGTATTCCTATGAGACTGAAAGTGAGGCTCCCATAGGAATGAATAGAGCAGTTACTGGCTTCCTGTCCTGGGTCAGTTGGAGGTCAGGGAGTTGGTCACATGACCCAGCTACAATAAGAAGAGAGGTTTTTACTCACAGAAACAGTCACTGATAAGAAAATGACAATCACTACAGATTATATCATGCACCTTTCTAACAGGTCAGAGAATAAACATTTTTGCGGGAGTTCTTCTTTAAGTATCACTGTATTCTGATTGTATCTTTCCTCTATTTCTGTCTAACCTACACATTTATCAGACTGCTGGGTCATACTACACAGAATCTGTTTGGTGGTGATGCTAAGCACCGCCATTAGTTCCTCACGGGATCTGCCTTCTTCTGACCCAATAATCTGGACATCACTATTTGGTCCTTGTCATAGTCCCTCAGATCTTAACGATTCTTCATTTTTCCTACTTTGAACATATGAACTTAAAACATTGACTTTTAAATTTTTTGGCCAATACTGTATACTGTATTAAGCATCTGTTCAAAAGCTGATATCACCAGATAATCCATATTATTCACTTCACTAGTCTGTGACTTTAATGTTATGGTTGTTCGATAAATTACATATATATATATATATATATATATATATATATATATATATATAGTGCAACATAAAATGTGCTCAGATTTAAGTTTTATTAGGAAAAAAGCGCCGAGGTGACCTCATTTCAACCTTTTACTGTATATTATAACAAATGTGGGATGCAAATGATTTCATCAGTAATGTCACCGCATTCACACTATTCTGGCTTCAAATTTCCTCAGGTACTAGGAACACGACCTAATTACTGGCGGTGGCAGCGGTCACATGCAAATGCGTGACCCAATTCTTCTCCTGGTAAATTTGATATCTTTGGTCAATGGGGTTAGATTATTAGATGATTACTAAAGGGTTTTGAGGTTTCCATTACAGTGCGGAGGGATTGATGATGTCACAGGGTAGAGGACGGGAAACCCCTGCGCTGGTGGACGGCAGTATAAATTATATGGGCTCGTTCAGAAGGATGATACATGAGAAGAACTGTCTCCAGGTTATAGACATCAAGAATCAATGTATCCACCAAGGCCGACATTACTGGTGAGTGATGGGGACAGGGCCGGTATAGAGTTCTGAGAGATGGGTGAGTAGATGGATGGTTGGGGGGTGGGTTGTATTTGCTCTTAAAAGTAACCTTGAGGAGATTCAGAGATAGGTAAGAAATCTTTAAAGAAGTATCTGATCTTAGAACATTATGGCAGATCAGTAGAATATGCCATCATCTTCTGATCGATGGGGTGACCTCCGTGACCACCCATGACCCAGAGAATGGAGCTGTGCTGCAGTTCCCACTTCTTGTGGTTTGAAAAAGCAACTTCAAGGCAATGCACCCTGGGAAAAGTATGCAAAATAGCGGTCTCTTTAGTGCCACCTATAGGTGATTACCCTGCAACTGCAACTATGAAAAGCGAGAGGGAAATTAGGAGGAGACTTTGAGGAGAGGACATGGTCACATTTATGAATGAATGAAGGCGTGAAGCCTAAAAACAGTGCAAATTTTGGTGAAGAACCACTCAAATGTAGCAAATAAGCATGGTTTTATTCTTTAATATACGCTATATACTATTCTTTCTTATAAATTCCTCACAGCCTTCAAAATCTCTGCTTGCTGTCCTTCGATAAGAACTTACATTTAGAGTTGAGCGAACGTGCTCGTAACGAGCACTGTACTGCTCGGATCCCCTGCGCTCGCATGGGCGCAGCCATCCGGATCCGTCGGGTGAGGAGGACGGATCCGGAGGGCATTAGAGCCGCCACCTGTGTGTCCGTCACATGACCAGGACAGAGTTTATCCGCTGGAAGTAAATAATGAAGGTTTCTATTGAATGACGGCAAGCAGAAATCTTGAAATTGATACAGAAAGTATATTGGAAAATTGAATAATTTTTATTGTATAAAGAATGACCTTTAGTTGCTGAAACTGTAATACCCCTTTAAGAGGTAGAAAATGCCTAACATGCTAGTCACCTATAGGGGGCACTGAAGAGATAAAAGGCGAAAAAAAATATGCAGTGAAAATAAAAAAGTGAGCTTCGGCCATATTGGTTCCTATGGGCACTACCGTATACGGCAGTAGTATTACTTGCCATCAGTTGGTTATGTCTACAGCTCACGTCTCCGCCCTCTTGTGTTCCATCTTCAGGTGTCTCTGCTGCTCCTGTTTCTTGGAGTTTCCTATGGCAGAAAATGTCCTTTTCCCAAAGAACTGAAACTGACGCCAAATATGATGGTCAATCTGAACAGCAGCAATATAGCGTTCACCAGAGCGGTGCAAGACGACATCCATCTGTACTCCATCTCGCCCTGGAGCTACAGGTAAGGCCTGCACACTGTATACTTAATAATACATACAGGATCCATGCTTCAAGGGGTTTTCCAGCCTGGAGGCACCTCCCCATCCACAGACCTGGTTACAAATGGTAGATTGGGGGAGGTCTGACCTCTTCGATCCCCGTCGATCAGAAGATTGAGGCTAGGGAGGCTGCACCCTGATACTCCATTCTAGGTCTTCGACACTGATGGAGACAGCCAAGCACAATAGGGATCGTGGGACCAGGGTCTCTGGTTCAGGCCATTGGTGGGGAACGGGGCACCGATCTAGTGGATAGGTAATAATTACTTCTGGCTGGAGAACCCCACTGATGGTCACCCTGCCTCTTCCTCTTGAGTACCTTGCAGTCTGTAAGGCTGTGTTCACATGAGACAGTGCTGGATCCGTCGTACATTTGACACGCTTGATAATTTCCTTTATTTGAACACCCAAAATTGGACTTGGTAACACTCACTTTTGGGAGGGGTTTGCATAAGCCATGCCTCTTTTGAAGTAAGGGTCCTAGCAAAATCGTGTTGATGGTCATCCAGACCGGAAAAATAATTTTGCATGGACAAATTTGGTGGCATTTGCAATGGAGGCACCAAACTGTGCAGCCCATGCAAATGTGAACATAGTTCTCTCCATGTTTCTCAGCAACCTCTTGACTTAAAGGGGTTGTCTCACCTTTAATATTGGTGGCATATTGCTAGAATATGCCCCCAATGTCAGAAAGAATGGAACCCGCACCTATCTCTAGAACGGACCTCCTAAAGAGAGACGGGGCACACTGCGCGTGCGCAGTCGCCCTTCATCCATTTATATGGGAGTGCCTTGAATAAGCTTTTTCAGCAGCTCCATAGAAGTGAATGGAATCGTGGCCGCGTGGTGCACTCTCCATTTATTTCTATGGGACTTCCGAAAATAGGCAAGCGCTGCTCTGCTTTTTTCGGCACTCTCATAGAATTGAATGGAGGGCAGCCGCACATGCGCGGTGTAATCATGTCCACTTTAGAAGCTCCATTATGAAGATAGATGTTGGTCCCACCTCTGGGACCCGACCTATCCACTAATGTTGGCAGTGCGATAACCCCTATAATGTGACCAACAGAAAATCCGTACATTACTTAACCTAAGTGAGGGAGATTTTAAGCCCTGCTCGAATCCTCCCAAGAGTATAATAGCCCATAATTAGCATAAACCCGCCCCTTTGCTTTCTTAAAAATGAGGACCATTGGCACCTATGGCTATAGATAGTGTAGAGTCCCATTTTTAGCAGGACTGTCCCATGAGTCGGGCCACATAAGGGGCAAGAAATGCAAAGCACAACAGAAAGTTCCTCTGCTCAGTACCCCCCTCCTCTATTGGTCTGAGCAGAAAGCTCTGGTGGTCTCAGCCTGTCCATGTATTACATGAATACATGACATGTAATACTACATTTCTCCTGCAGATGGCACCGTAGGGAAAAAGTATGACTTGATAATAGACGATCATCAGGGTTTTAAGAAGATGGACCCGGCATGATCAAGTGATTTCCCTACCAGCTTTACTATTAAAAGGGAATGTCTTCAACACACATCCCCCTTTAGGTTTAATGAGATTTAGTGACACCTTTAAGACTGCAGTGATATTCATGCCTCATGTTTTCTCTAAACCTGCATTTAGTATTATTCTGGGGGCTTCTTGGAATCTGTCAGCATTTTTCTGACTTCCCACATCCCACACAAGAATGGTTGAGGAAGGTAAGGTCCTTCAACCTGAGAGCTAACAGCACAGCAGCATATATGAATGCGGCTCTGGGTGTGATTGGAGCAGAAGACGTGATGTAATTCAAAGAACATTTAGTCATCATTATACATAAAAACTTTCTGCATAATCGATTGACAAATCTAATATAATTTTTTTTCTAGACTGGATAAAGATGAGAACAGATATCCTGCCGTCATCGCTGAGGCTGTATGTAGCCACGACTGGTGCTTAGACTCAAAGGGTAACAAGGACCTCAACAGGAACTCTGTCCCCATCAAGCATAATATCCTGGTCCTTCGTCGGGAGGTCACAAACTGCCACCATAATTTCCGTCTGGAGTACCAGCTGGTTACAGTGGGCTGTACCTGTTCTAAACCTAATGTTCGTGTTGTTTCATAAAACACCTGTGGCATCAGTGCCAACATTTACACCATGGAGTATTTAGTTTATACTTAAACGGGCAATTCAAGTAGTTTAGGAAAATAAAAAAAGTTCAGTGAGAACATTCTTTTTGTCTCCACTAGGTGGAGCTCCTATAATGGAGCTTACCATGATCCTTATTCAACGAGCTCCCTCTAGTGGTGACAAAAGGCAGATAGAGTTGTATCATTTCACTGTATGGTTGCAGCTGACCTTGAATTACGTTATTTTTCTTGTGATCTAGATAAAAAAAATTTCAGTTTTCACTAATTTATTGCGAAAAATCCAATTCCAAATCCAAATCCAGTTTCCAATGTGCATATTTAAGCAATTATGGGCAGCCATTGTACCTGTTTTATAGCAAATTGTGAAATTAAAGATCCCTATGTGAGAAGAGCATATGCGTCTTTGTTTCTTTGATAACATTTCATGGTCGTTTGCTCTGTTTAAAAGAACATTCCAGGCAAAACCTGTGGGAATTAGTGAAAAACTGTGTTTCTTATGGCAGTCAAAATAAAAAATATACTGGCATAGGTTGTGTCTACATTATTTAAGCACCTCTTGTTAAATTTGGTGCTTTCAAGAGGTCCATGAACCAGAAAATGTAACCTAGTGCATTGAGGAAAAAAAAATGAGCATAAAAGTTTTTTTTGGGCAAAACAGCACTTCTACTAAAATGAGACTTTTTCCATAGAATTTCTGCCTATACATATGTAAATACAGTACATAGGAGGTTTCAGAGCTCCTCCAAGTGGTGGCGGCAGGAAGCCAGACCTTCAGGGGGCTAAATTACTGACTAGACGCTACTTGGCCATCATGTTCACCAAATTTATCAAATATTGTAGAGCTGTTGCTCCATTTTTTTTATTGTCACCCCCTAGTGGACAGTTAATATGCTTTTTTTTAAAGACTTTTTAAAAAGTCGCAGTTGATAAATCAGACATAACTTTCGAAAGCGGAATTAAATGACAAAAATTCTAACAAAAATTTGCAATTTTTCTAAAGCAGAAAACTGGTTCAAATCCAATCCTAAATTCTACCCTGTGTCTATGCGGGTCATTTGGAGCTCTTTATCTGAAAAACTGAGCTCTAATATAGATATAATCCGACATATAGAGGGGTTTCCAGGGGACTTTATTTATTTTTAAACGGGAGGAATGGGTTAAAAAACAATCAATATTCACCCTCAGCGATCCTCCATCCCTTCCATTTCAGTGCTTCTCTGGTCCCTGCTTGTCCCCACTTCCTGGTTTTGACACACAGTTGAGCTTCATTCACACGACCGTATGTGTTTTGCGGTCCGCAAAAAAAATGGATGACGTTCCGTATGGCATCCGTGTTTCCGTTTTTTTTTCCGGATCCATTGTAACAATGCCTATCCTTGTCAGCAAAACGGACAAGAATAGGACATGTTCTATCTTTTTTGCGGAACGGAAATACGGACATACGGAAACGGAATGCATACGGAGTACCTTCCGTTTTTTTTGCGGACCCATTGAAATGAATGCTTCCGCATACGGTCCGCAAAAAAACGGAACGGCCACGGAAACAAAATACGGTCGTGTGAATGAAGCCTTAGGCCTTAAAATTGTTTGGACTACCCGTTCACAGACGTGATTGGCTGAGTGGTCATTCCAAGCCATTTCTTGTGTGTCGAGACTGGACCAGAAAGTACGAAGTGACGGGAACTGGAGTAGCATGAAAATTCTTGGGGAAAATATACATTTTTGCGACATAGAGGCAAAGGTATTATCGCAAAATTTTTTTGGAAGTACACTGAAAGTCTTCCATCGCAGAATCACAAATCTCCAACTCCTACATAATAACGTAGTTTATAAGGCCGAAAAAAGACATCTGTCCATCCAGTTCGGCCTGTTTTCCTACAAGTTGATCCAGAGGAAGGCAAAAATCCCCTGTGAGGTAGAAGCCAATTTTCCCCACTATAGGGGAAAAAATTCCTTCCCGACTCCAATCAGACATCAGAATAACTCCCTGGATCAACAACCCCTCTCTAGTAACTATAACCTGTAATATTATTACCTCCAGAAATACATCCAGGCCCCTCCTGATCTCTTATAGTGAACTTACCATCACCACCTCCTCAGGGAGAGAGTTCCATAGTCTCACTGCTCTTACAGTAAAGAATCCTCTTCTATGTTTATGTACAAACCTTCTTTCCTCCAGACGCAGAGGATGTCCCCTCGTCACAATCACAGTCCTCGGGATAAATAGATGATGGGAGAGATCTCTGTACTGACCCCTGATACATAGTTATTAGATCTCCCCTCAGTCGTCTTTTTTCTAAAGTGAATAACCCTAATTTTGATAATCTTGCTGGGTCCTGTAGTCCACCCATTCCAGTTATGACTTTAGTTGCCCTCCTCTGAACCCTCTCCAGCTCTGCTATGTCTGCCTTGTTCACAGGAGCCCAGAACTGTACACAGTCCTCCATGTGTGGTCTGACTAGTGATTTGTAAAGTGGCAGGACTATGTTCTCATCACGGGCATCTATGCCTCTTTTGATGCAACCCATTATCTTATTGGCCTTGGCAGCAGCTGTCTGACACTGGTTTCTGCAGCTTAGTTTGCTGTTCACTAAAATTCCTAGGTCCTTTTCCATGTCAGTGTTACCCAGTGTTTTACCATTTAGTATGTACTGGTGACTTGCATTATTCCTTCCTATGTGCATGACCTTACATTTGTCAAGCCGCCAATCTATCCAGATCCATCTGTAGCAGTGTACTGTCCTCTTCTGTGTTAATTACTTTACACAGTTTAGTGTCTTCTGCAAAAATTGATATTTTACTGTGCAAGCCTTCTACAAGATCCTTATGGAATCACTGTATGTACTGTACCTACTGTACCTACTGTATGTGTCCATGTTACACCAAAACAACCGTGATCCATCAAGGCATGGACTACACAAAACCTCTGAGGAGTCCTGTGTTATCAGGCAGCAGATTCTGTAAGGTCCTCGGTGATGGGTCCATGGATTGGACTTGTTTTCTGGCACATCCCCCAGATGATCGGAGAATTAAGAGACAGGTCATCACCTTCATCTTGGGGTCATGTTCCTCATTCCAGAGCAGTGTATGCCGTGTGGTGGGGCATTATCCTGCTCATAGAGGCCGCTGCCTTTAGGGGGCATGGTTGCCATGAAGGGGGGTACTTATCTGTAGATATTGTGCCCCCATCAGACCTCAGATCAGCGTATTGTGCCCCACCAGACCTCAGATCAGCAGAATGTGCCCCATCAGACCTCACATCAGCCCACTGTGCCCCCATCAGACCTCAGATCAGCGAATTGTGCCCCATCAGACCCCAGATCAGCCCATTGTGGCCCCATCAGACCTAAGATCAGCAGAATGTGCCCCCATCAGACCTCACATCAGCCTACTGTGCCCCATCAGACCTCAGATCAGCGTATTGTGCCCCCATCAGACCTCAGATCAGCAGAATGTGCCCCCATCAGACCTCAGATCACCCTACAGTGCCTCCATCAGACCTCAGATCAGCGTATTGTGCCCCCATCAGACCTCAGATCAGCGTATTGTGCCCCATCAGACCTCAGATCAGCGTATTTTGCCCCCATCAGACCTCAGATCAGCGTATTGTGCCCCCATCAGACCTCACATCAGCCTACTGTGCCCCATCAGACCTCAGATCAGTGTATTGTGCCCCCATCAGACCTCAGATCAGCAGAATGTGCCCCCATCAGACCTCAGATCACCCTACTGTGCCTCCATCAGACCTCAGATCAGCGTATTGTGCCCCCATCAGTCCTCAGATCAGCGTATTGTGCCCCATCAGACCACAGATCAGCGTATTGTGCCCCCATCAGACCTCAGATCAGCGTATTGTGCCCCCATCAGACCTCAGATCAGCGTATTGTGCCTCCATCAGACCTCAGATCAGCGTATTGTGCCCCCTTCAGAGCTCAGATCAGCGTATTGTGCCCCCATCAGACCTCAGATCAGCTAATTGTGCCCCATCAGACCTCAGATCAGCGTATTGTGCCCCCATCAGACCTCAGATCAGCCTACTGTGCCCCCATCAGACCTCAGATCAGCAGAATGTGCCCCCATCAGACCTCAGATCAGCCTACTGTGCCCCCATCAGACCTCACATCAGCCTATTGTGCCCCATTAGACCTCAGATCAGCGTATTGTGCCCCATCAGACCTCAGATCAGCGTATTGTGCCCCCATCAGACCTCAGATCAGCGTATTGTGCCCCCCATCAGACCTCAGATCAGCCCACCCAGCCACATAAGATTAAAATAAAAAACCTTTCTTACCTGTCCTGTGCTGCGGCTGCCCTCCGGTCCGGCGCTCCACTGTCTTCCCTGGCCGGCGCGCACTATGACCTTTTAATCTTATGTGGCTGGGTGGGCTGATCTGAGGTCTGATGGGGGTCCCTAAATACAAGTGAGCACTTCCATAATGGAAGCGCTCACTTGTATTCGCCTGATAGTTTTAAGGTCATCCTTGCTGGGCCCCCCTGAGTCACTGGGCCCGGAGCCGTCCCCCACCCGGTAGCTACGCCTCTGGTCCTGACACCTTTCTATCATAGATAGCAGTAACATTTTCAGCAAGTTCCTGTACAATAGATCTTCTGCTGAATCGGAACAGACCATCACATCCCATACATATCTGTGAACCTAGGACAGCCATGATCCTGTCACTGGTTCACCAGTTGTCCTTCCTTGGACCACTTTCGATAAGTATTAACTACTACATAGCAGTAGAATCCCACTACATAAAGTAGAACTGGTTTAGTTGTCCATAGCAACCAATCAGACTCCACCTTTCATTTTCCAAAGGAGCTGTGAAAAATAAAAGGAAGAATCTGATTGGTTGCTATGGGCAACTAAGCCAGCTCTAATTTACTCCACTTTGATAAATCTCCCCCCTTGTATCCACACCGATAAGAGGGCCTTTGTGGCTGACTTTCTAAAATAAGGAGTTTTCTTGTTTACAGTGTCCTGACTACCCCAGGGTCATATTTGCCAACTGTCCCGAATTTGGCGGGACTTTCCTTGATTTACAGAGAAAGTCTCTGCAAATTTGTGTTGTCCTGGGCTGAAAATGGGCAGGGCTGGCACAAACCACACCCATAAGTGGGTGTTTCCCAGGTGGAATTGGGACATTAGGGGTGGGGCTTATATGTCCCGATTTTACCAACTGAAATGTTGGTAAGTATGTGGATTCAGAGCATGGATGTCACAGAGCATGGAGGTTGGACTTCTGATCGGTGGGGTCCAACACCCGGGACCACCAGTGATCAGCTGTTTGAGATGGTGCCGATGCTAGCAGTAGCACGAGGCCTTCTATCTGCTCACCAAGCACAGCGCCGTACATTGTATAGTGGCTGTGCTTGGTATCACAGCTCATTCCCATTCACGTCAATGGGATTGAGCTGCACCTAGGTCATGTGACCAATGAACTTGACATCACATGGCCTAGGGAGAGTGCCAAGAAGGTTGTGGCACTGCTGCAAGTGCTGATGCCCTCTCAAACAGCTGATCAGCCGGAGTCCTGAGTGTCGAACCACCACTAATCAGACACTGATGACCTATCCTGGAGGTAGGACATAAATTAAAAAATCTAGAAAAACCCTTAATCTTGCCCATTTTTCTGCTCCCAACAAATCAACTTCAAGCACTGACCATTTATTTCATGCCTAAAATATCCGACTGTCTGACAGGAGCCATTGTCACGAGATAAACCATGGTTTTAATGTTGTGGAAGATTGAGGGAGATTTATGAAAAGTGGTGTAAAGTAGAACTGGCTTAGTTGCCCATAGCAACCAATCAGATTCCACTTTTCATATTTCAGAGCTCCTTTGGAAAATGAAAGATGGAATCTGATCGGTTGCCAGTAGTGTTGAGTGAATCAAAGCATGCGAAGTGGAATTCTATCTGAAGTTTAGAAAAAAATTTGATTTGCCATGAATCCAAATTTCCTCACGCTTCGTGGTAACGAGTAAGTTTTTCCTACAATGGTGGAAAATAAAAATAAAATTATACTCTCCTCATCCACTTGATCGCTGAGAGGCTCTCCGCTCCCATCTTGATTGAAGAAAACCCGCCAAAGGACCTGCACACCATGGTGATGTCATCAGTGACGTCACCGTGCATGGCCAATGGGATCATGTGGTGACGTCATGACATCACCGCATGTGGCCAGCATGATCACGTGACGATGTTGTCACGCTCACCACAGGTCCTTTGGCGGGTTTTCTTCAATCAAGCTGGGAGCATCTAAATATATATATTTATATATATTTTGTCATTTTGTATATATATATATATATATATATATATATATATATATGTATATAGAAGGACCCGGCTTCGCCTGGGTATATGTCATCTATTTCATTTAATGTTTCTGTGTGTTGTTGCAGAGAGAAAGTCAATGGAGATGACAGAAGTTGATTTTTACCTTCATTTTTTCAATCCCCATTGGCTGTGGAGTGGGAGGGGGCGTGACCTGACGGGTCGGGGTGTGACTTAGCGAGACCTGGGGCGGGGGTTTTAAGTCCTTCTTTTAAGGGTGGCCTGAATTACAGGCGATGCCATGGTAATTTATGATGACACGCAATGGGTAGCAGTAGAAGAAAACATCGCTTTGCTCGGGTGCATTTAATCTATTTTATTTAATGTTTGTGTGTGTCGTTGCAGAGAGAAAGTCATCCTCCTTCTCACCCCTGCAGCTGACAGAAATTGATTTTTACCTTTAATTTTTCAATCCCCGTTGGCTGTGGAGTGGGAGGGGGTGTGGCCTGACCGAGTCGGGGGTTTGACTAAGCGAGACCTGGGTCCGGGGTTTTAAGTCCTTCTTTTGAGGATTTATCAGGAAGAGACCACGGCACTCAAAGGTTTGATTCAAAGTGCAAACTTATTTATCTTGTCATTTTTCATCCATCCAAAGTAATGCGTTTATAGGCTAAGGCCAACATTTAACGTGGACAAAAATGCATCCAAGTGTAGAAAATAGTCACTAAAGTGGGAAGTAAGGTTCTTAGCAAGTAATGTCACAGGTACAAAGTCCTTAACTCCTGACCGAAGGGCATACAAGTCCATGGTGACGGTAATAACAGGCTGGGAGGAAGATAGAAGCTCCTTTGTCAGCTATCGGTACTAGAGATTTAGAGGAATAAGGAAGGACCATGTGTTAATGTACTATATCAAACTATCGTTGTGCATTACAAGTTATAACAGAAAATCATGGTAACATAAAGTAATTTCATAGAATGGGGGGAGCCAGCTACCAGCTGGTGAGACAATATAACACTGACGCTTAGTATTTATGCAAAAATAGACTAGAACATTGGTAGTCAGTGGATCAAATAACATAAAGTCGCCCCAAATAGATCATATAGAAAAAACACATAAATTACATTGGTGGTCATAAGGGCACATGGTGGAATAAGATAGAGTGTGGTACAGCAAAATAGAACATTGGTGGATAGTGGAGACTTACCTACATGACGCCCAGCGCTCCAGTTAGATGGAGGATGCTGGCGTCTGTAGTGTGGTGTGCGGAAGATAAGCGTGCGCCGCCCGGACGTGACGCCCATGCGCACTGTAGATCTGAAGCCAGATGGGAAACTGGCAGAGTAAGGGGAGTAGCATACGCGCGCTGTGGCTACCTGTACTACTGCGCTGCGGCTTGTCTCTATACTGTATCAGGGGACTGGAAATGATAATGGAGGGGAGGGGGAGAGAGATAGAAAAAGAAGAAGGAAGCCATGACCACATTGATTAATGATAGGTAGGAATTTAAAAGGGAACATGCAGCATGCAAAAAACCATTTAGAGAGACCTAATAATACATGCAAAATGAAAATGAGTCATGCAGAGGTCAAAAATAATAAATCAAAGACATACAAAAAAATATACATAAGCAGATACAATGGGTCATGCAAAGCACAAAATAATGTCAAGCAAAAAAATTAGTAATATATGAGTAAATGCAGACAAAGGGTAGTGCATGTGAAAAACGGAAAAATAATACATGTTAATGGAATAAATTGCATGCAACGTGACAAATATTGGATTACTACCTGTCTGAATAAGTTCATCTAGTCTAGGAAAAAAAGGAAACAACAAGGATTAGTTCATATATGGTATTAGATGCAATAGTCAAAATCCCTATTTAGTCCACGAGGAGCCAAGGTTTCAAGTTCAAAGATCCGGAAGACTTCGCGTTCTTTCAAACGTTTAATCTGGTTGCCCCCGCGTCTTGCTATTGGTACTTGTAGCAGTTACCTCAGAGCGTGTTTGAACAGGAGCAAGCCGACCGCCACTACTACATGGCTGCGGTGGTCGTAACTAGGGGCAACGGCCTGACTGATGTGTGTGGGACAATGGAAATACAAATAGGGAAATCTTCTAAACGGTACATTTTATATAAATACATTCTATTAGTAATAATATTGGTATGGCTATATCTAACTATACAAACTACATTTGTGAGATGGGAATACCCCTTTAAGTACCGAGGCTGGATATCCCCTATCAGTAAATTTTTGGCGCATTTCTCCGAGTCGCTGTTCTCGTAGTAAGGGGTCAGAAACTATCCTGTTTACTCTGGTAAAATGTGAGCGGGGAAGGGAGTTCTTCGTATTTCTAGGGTGACAACTGGAGTAAGTCATTTTCTAAAAAGGTCCGTAGATAGTGTACCTTGGTGGGTCTTGTAGACCAGAGTATCTAGAAAACTAATAGTAGATGGATCTACTTGTGCCGTAAACTGAAGATTGGGATCAATGTTGTTAATTGAGTGGTGGAATTGTTCAAAGGACTCCTGACTTCCCTCCCAGATGCAAAAGATGTCATCTATGTAGCGATGCCATGTGGCGATGCCTTCTTTTGAGGGTTCCCTGAATTACAGGTCAATGCCATGGTAATTTATGACGGCACGCAATGGGTAGCAGTGGAAGAAAACATCTTTTATTACTACTGTACGGTCTTAGTCTAAAATTAGTGTATTTCATCTATTTATTTAATGTTTCTGTGTGTCGTTGCAGAGAGAAAGTCAATGCCGCTGACAGAAGTTGATTTTTACCTTCATTTTTTCAATCCCCATTGGCTGCAGAATGGGAGTGGGCATGACCTGACTGGGTCGGGGGCGTGGTTTATCGGGACCTTGGGGGGGTTGCTTTTAAGTCCTTCTTTATGGGGTGGCCTGAATTACAGGTCGATGCCATGGTAATTTATGAGGACATGCAATGGGTAGCAGTGGAAAAAACATCTTTTATTACTACTGAACGGTAATAGTCTAAAATATTTCATTTAATGTTTCTGTGTGTTGTTGCAGATAGAAAGTCAATGCAGCTGACAGAAGTTGATTTTTACCTTTGTTTTTTAAATCTCCATTGGGTGTGGGTGGGAGGGGCGTGGCCTGACCTAGTCAGGGGCATGGCTTAGCTAGACCTAGGGCTTTCTTTATGGGGTGGCCTGAATTACAGGTCGATGCCATGGTAATTTATGAGGATACGCAATGGGTAGCAGTGGAAGAAAACATCTTTTATTACTACTGAACGGTCTTGGTCTAAAATTGTTCTAAAACATAAGTTATATTTATGGTAACCGGAATACCCCTTTAACAGTGTCATCCACAGCGCTCTGCCCCTTTAAAGCAGTGAAGAGAAATGGCTGGGTTGTTATTTACATGAGCTCCTCAGCTGGCTGCTAATTACCTGGCTGGGTTGTTATGGAAACCGGTGTGTATATGGAGAAAATGGCAGTTGGGATTTGAAGTGCAATGCTCCCAGGCTAATATTGGCTAATGGAGATCATATTTTGGGAATATCTCGGGAACGGTATGTCCTAGAGACCCGGTCTAAAACCTTTCCGGACACCTGATGTACCTGTGTGCCGAATTTGTTGAAAATCGGTCCAGTAGTTTGGCGCGCATAGAGAACAGACAGACAGACGGACGGACAGAAACTCATTTTTATATACAGTACAGACCAAAAGTTTGGACACACCTTCTCATTCAAAGAGTTTTCTGTATTTTCATGACTATGAAAATTGTAGATTCACACTGAAGGCATTAAAACTATGAATTAACAATGTGGAATTATATACTTAACAAAAAAGAGTGAAACAACTGAAAATATGTCTTATAGAGATGAGCAAGCACTAAAATGCTTGGGTGCTCGTTATTCGAGACGAACTTTTCCCGATGCTCGGGTGCTCGTTTCGAGTAACGAACCCCATTGAAGTCAATGGGAGACTCGAGCATTTTTGCAGGGGACCAAGGCTCTGCCTAGGGAAGGCTGGGTGAAAACCTGGAAACCTCAGAAAATGATGGAAACACCACGGAAATGGACAGGAAACAGCAGGGGCAGCATGCATGGATGCCTCTGAGGCTGCCTAATCCCACCATTACCCCAAATTCTCCTGCGACAGCCTGGTGGTGACCCTCATGGCAATTGTGCTCACCCAGACCAAGAAAGGCGAGGCACATGCCCATCACATGTTAGGGAAGCACCCAACTAGGTGCAACGAAGGTCCATCACCCATGCCCATGCTGGCACTGCTCTCTTATCCCCAGCCACACGATGCAGGCATAAGCCTGACACAGCATGGCGGTGACACCAACAAGTGACCAAGTTAGATGAGGTAGCAGGTGAGCCACCCAAAAATTTAGCCTGACGCAGCATGGCGGTGACAACAGAGTGACCGAGTTAGACTGAGGTAGCAGGAGGTGAAGCACGGATGGTAATTCGAAGGAGGAGGAGGAGGGGTTGGAGGAAGAGGCATAGTAAGTCTGAGAAACCGTGACCGAGGTAGGCCCCGCAATCCTCCAAGTGGGCAGTACATGAGCAGCCCCAGGGTCATACTCAGTCAGAGTGACCGAGCTACACGACGGTAGCAGGTAGAGCACATAAAAAATTTAGCGTGGCCCTGTATGTGGACGTTGAGGGCCTGGAGGCTGTCTCCTTGAGAAATGCTCAGGGTGGCCGAACGCCGGGCTTGACGGCGGATTCTTTTCGGGTTATCGATTGTCGAAATGTTGGCTTACATCAAGTTTAGTATCTGTTCTTATCAGTTGCTGTGGCTGTTGGTGGTAAAGTGGTGAGCATAGCTGCTTCTCAAGTAGTTGACCCGGGTTTGATTCCCGTCTATGGCATTATGTGGCCCTGCGGAAAAATTGATTGGAGAGAGGGCCTGTAGGTGGACCTCC
>ONZH01022874.1:0-84304 GCA_900303285.1 Rhinella marina | reverse complement strand
TGTAGGGTTGTGGAGGTCTGGAGGTGAAGGGGTGGTTGTAGGGCGGAGGCGCTCAGCCGGGTCCTGGCGGGGGTTGACTCGCTGAGCAGCATTGACAAAGGGTAGGAGCAGTGGTGTGAATGCAGGAAGTGAACGGCCTTGGTTCCATTGAGTCGTGTGTTTAGCACTCATAGCCGCGCATGCTGGTAATTTACTGGTAGTGGTGGCTCCCCTGCTGATCCTTGTGCACAGGTTGACACCACAGTCCGTCATCCTCACATTCTTTAAAAACCTCCAGACTTGTGAAACAATCTAGGCTCGGCACGGGAGCTTGACTCCGTGAAACAGTTGCTGATCTACTGCTCTGACCCTGCTCTCCCTCTGGCCACCCCACTGCCTCTCAACCTTTTGGCGCACTTGCCTCCCCCTCAGAAGCACTGTCTTGAGTTGGATTACCAACCCAGCTTGGGTCAGTCACCTCATCATCCACCAGCTCTTCCTCCGATTCCTCACTCTGCTCCCCCCTTGGACTTACTGCCCTGACAACAACGTCACTGTCTGACAACCGTGTCTCATCATCATCATCATCATCCAACACCTCTTGACGCACTACTTGCACTAAGTCCACACCCTCATCACCCACAGACTGCAAAAGTTCTAAATTTTGGGCATCGGGACAGAGCAACTGCTCCGGTTGCTGTCGAGCAGTGGTTTGTGTCTTTGGGTAGGGTCCTGAAAAGACTTCTTGTGAGTATGCCGGATCTGAATCCATATTTTCCATGGGAGGGGTGTTGAGGGGTTAATAGTGAGCAAGTCTGTCTATCTGTATGTATGTATCTTTCTCTCTCTTTTTTCACATGCTGGCCAGCAAACCTTTGTCTCTGCCCACTATCATTTCCACAGACAAAGTAGCTCAGTATTCCCCACCACCAAACACACAGCATTACCAGCTACTGTACTTACCTGCAGGAGACTAAACCTGAGGAGAGGGTGTGCTGGGTTTATATAGGGTGCTGCTAATTATTGCCAGGTGAGGCAAAGCTGCAGCCAAACCTAGTGGGTTTATGTTCTTATGTTATGTTTGGTATAATTTGGTAAAATGTATATAGATTGTAAGCTCCTTTTTTGTTTTAAAAGGAGACAGCTAGAATGCTTTGTGTTTTATGTAGTTTAATGTATGATTTATGTGCAATATTTCTGTTTTAAACCAAATGCATGTTCCTTTAAGACTAATGGATTCTGGGAACAGGTAAATTGTATATAAGTGCACTTGTATGTAGGTGGAGGGATCTTCAGTTCAGACTGGATGAGCTGAGAGCTGGGGTGCTACTAAGGTAGCTGCAACTTAACCCCTTATTCACCTGAACTTTGTTTTTGTTAATTTGTTTTTGCTCAAAAATAAATCTGAGCTTATTTTGCCAAGACCTGAGTGAGGACTGTTTCTAACGGCAACGACTCCCACACCCCAACAAGGGACAGGCTGGGGGAAGGAGGTTGAGCTGGAGGAGCCAGAGGTCTACTCCCTTGGCTAAAGTGGGTGGACTGTGTGGAAGACTGGGTGGTGGATAAATTACTTAGACACATTATCCGCTATCCACGTCATCACCTGCTCACACTGTTGTGGTTTCAATAGTGGCGTACCACGTGACCTTGTAAGTTGCGAGATGAAGCTAGGGAGCGAAACTCTGCGGCGTTCCACTGCTCCCTCATCAGTAGGTACTGTGTCACCCTGCCCAGGACCATGGCCTCTGCCCCCCTACATCACTTGGACGCCCACGTCCTCGACCCTTACACATTTTGTGTAATCACTAAACTGTCAAATTAATATCTGAGGCCACAAACATATTCTCTAGACTGCGGATAGTGTACCACACACCACAGAATTTTTCACTGGACTGTATTAAATGTATCTGAGAGAAAAAACGTATTCTCTAGACCGACCCTAGTATAACGCACACCACAGAATTTTTCACTGCACTGTAGGATATATGAATGAGAGAAAAAAATGTATATTTTCTAGTCTCCAGCTAGTGTGCCGCACACGACAGAATTTTGCACTGCACTGTATAATGTATAACTGAGACGAAAAACATATATTTTCTACACTCCGGCTAGAGTGAGCACACGACAGAATTTTTCACTGCACTGTAGTATATATAACTGAGAGAAAAAACGTAGTCTTTAGACGGCGGCTATTGTACCGCAAATCACTCAGTTTTTCACTGCACTGTATGATATATAACTGAGAGAAAAAAACGTATATTTTCTACACTCCGGCTACTGTGCAGCACACAACAGAATATTTCACTCCGCTGTAGGATATCTAATTGAGAGAAAAAACATATACCCTAGACTGACACTACTGTACAGCACACGACATAATTGTTCACTGGACTGTAGTATATATAACTGAGAGAAAAAACGTATTCCAAAGACTGCACTACAGATCCCAGCAAGCCAAGGTACAGCAGCAGCAAAAATGAGTACTGAGAGGACTTTGGGCAATTTCTTTTGGGTCTGTGTGGACCACGTGCTGTCCCTTCTGCCACCAGTCGCTGTGCACAGCGTGCAGCCGAGATGGCGGTAGCTGCACTACAAGTCCCAGCCAGCAGCCGAGAGGAGGCCAAAAAAAAAAAGGTCGTTGTAGCCCTTAGAAGGAGCGTTGGGTTCTTTGTGGATGATTCCTGCCTAACCACATTCTAATTTCACGCCCTAAAAGTGTGCAGCCAAGATGGCGGTCGCTGCACTACAAGTCCCAGCCAGCAGCCAGGAGGAGGCCAAAAAAAAAGGTCGTTGTAGCCCTTAGAAGGAGTGTTGGGTTCTTTGTGGATGATTCCTGCCTAACCACATTCTAATTTCACACCCTAACAGTGTGCAACCAAGATGGCGGTCGCTGCACTACAAGTCCCAGCCAGCAGCCAGGAGGAGGCAAAAAAAAAGGTCATTGTAGCCCTTAGAAGGAGTGTTGGGTTCTTTGTGGATGATTCCTGCCTAACCACATTCTAATATCACGCCCTAACAGTGTGCAGCCAAGATGGCAGTCGCTGCACTACAAGTCCCAGCCAGCAGCCAGGAGGAGGCCAAAAAATAATGTCGTTGTAGCCCTTAGAAGGAGCGTTGGGTTCTTTGTGGATGATTCCTGCCTAACCACATTCTAATTTCACGCCCTAACAGTGTGCAGCCAAGATGGCGGTCGCTTCACTACAAGTCCCAGCCAGCAGCCAGGAGGAGACCAAAAAAAAAAAGTTGCTTGTAGCCCTTAGAAGGGCTGTTGGGTTCTTTGTGGGTGATTCCTGCCTAACCAACATCTAAATTCAGGCCCTAACACTCTCCCTGACAGACAGCAGCTCTATACCTAATCTCATGCAGGCGGCGTCTGATGTTCACCGCCATTCCGTGTCATGGTAAAATTTTAAGTGCTTCACCTGCTACCTCAGTCTCACTTGGTCACTCTGGGTTCACCGCCATGCTGTGTCAGGGTAAATTTTTGGGTGGTTCACCTGCTACCTCAATCTAACTTGGTCACTTGTTGGTGTCACCACTACGCCGTCACCACGCTGTGTCAGGCTTATGCCTGCGTCGTGGGGCAGGGGATAGGACAGCAGTGCCAGCATGGGCAGTGGTGTCACCCGCAGGCGGCGATGGACCTTCGTTGCACCTAGTTGGGTGCTTTCCTTACTTGTGCCAGTGCATGTGCCTTGCCCATCTTGGTCTGGGTCAGCACAATTGTCTTGAGGGTCACCCCAAGGCTGTTGCCCAGAATGTGGGGTAATGGTATGATTAGGCAGCCTCAGAGGCATCCATGCATGCTGCCCCTGCTGTTTCCTGTCCATTTCCATGGTGTTTCCATCATTTTCTGAGGTTTCCAGGTTTTCACCCAGCCTTCCCTAGGCAGAGCCTTGGTCCCCTGCAAAAAATACTCGAGTCTGCCATTGACTTCAATGGGATTCATTATTCGAAACGAGCACCCGAGCATCAGGAAAAATTTGACTCGAATAACGAGCACCCGAGCATTTTAGTGATCGCTCATCTCTAATTACAATACATCTATATTGTAATTAGAGATGAGCGAGCACTAAAATGCTCGGGTGCTCGTTATTCGAGTCGAACTTTTCCCGATGCTCGGGTGCTCATTTCGAATAACGAACCCCATTGAAGTCAATGGGAGACTCGAGCATTTTTTGCAGGGGACCAAGGCTCTGCCTAGGGAAGGCTGGGTGAAAACCTGGAAACATCAGAAAATGATGGAAACACCACGGAAATGGACAGGAAACAGCAGGGGCAGCATGCATGGATGCCTCTGAGGCTGCCTAATCCCACCATTACCCCAAATTCTCAGGCAACAGCCTGGTGGCTACCCTCATGGCACTTGTGCTCACCCAGACCAAGAAAGGCGAGGCACATGCCCATCACATGTTAGGGAAGCACCCAACTAGGTGCAACGAAGGTCCATCACCGCCAATTTTCAGGGACACGGTAATGGTGACCCACTTAAAAATGCTGCCTGACAACCTGGCGGTGAACCCCTGATTGTCTGTCTTTCAATAAGATTGCAGTGTAAAGCATGGTGGTGAGCCTCAGTAATAAGATTGCAGTGTAAAGCATGGTGGTGAGCCTCAGTATGACTTTTTAGATGGAGATTGCATGTGGTCACGTACTCCCTGGAACCCCGTAGTCACCCCTTCTCTGATGTGCTACCCCATAAAATTCTCTGCCCCAATTCGCAAGACCTTTTGCAGTCTCAGTGTGCTGACAGTGGGGATTTACCAGTGTTGTCTGAGGAGGTGGTGGACAATGGCGAGACACAGGTGTCGGGGGGTGAGGTAGTTGTATGGGAAGCAAGTTACAGTTGGGACTCCTTGGGGGACTTTCTCATGGTGGGACAGATTCAATTGTGTTTAGAAAGGCTGATGGGCTTCCGTCAGCAGTATGTGTATAGAACCCCATGGCCTTTCATAAAAATAGTCTGGCGATGACCCCAAGGCAATTTTTAGGGACACGGTAATGGTGACCCACTTAAAAATGCTGCCTGACAACCTGGCGGTGAACCCCTGATTGTCTGTCTTTCAATAAGATTGCAGTGTAAAGCATGGTGGTGAGCCTCAGTAATAAGATTGCAGTGTAAAGCATGGTGGTGAGCCTCAGTATGACTTTTTAGATGGAGATTGCATGTGGTCACGTACTCCCTGGAACCCCATAGTCACCCCTTCTCTGATGTGCTACCCCTGAACATTCTCTGCCCCAATTTGCAAGACCTTTTGCAGTCTCCGTGTGCTGACGGTGGGGATTTACCAGTGTTGTCTGAGGAGGTGGTGGACAATGGCGAGACACAGGTGTCAAGGGGTGAGGTAGTTGTATGGGAAGCAAGTTACAGTGGGGACTCCTTGTGGTGACTTTCTCATGATGGGACAGATTCAACTTGGGTGGATCAGGCACAGGAACAGATCAATTTTTTTTTTTGTGTTTATTTAACTTTTATTTAGCACAAATAACCACAGAGATATTTATTCGTTCTCTTCGCTGCGCAGTCTGGCGTTGGGGTTTGTCACTTTGATGGTGAGCTGTGCCGCTCTCTCCACAATAGTTTTTCGGTTCTTTGAGGAGACGTTGAGGAGATCAGTGAAATTCAGTGAATGACGACGCAGGACCCCAACTTAAAAATTTAGCATCAACCGGTACAGTCGTAAATTATGAGCTTGATCAAGTGTGGCATGTGTTCTCTGTATTCTTCTCAGTTTATTACCGTATATGGCAGCTATCCGGAAAAATAGTTTGGAGAGAGAGAAAGATAGAAAAAAGACGTAAATTGTTTGGAGAGAGGGCCTGTAGGTGGACCTCCGGAAAAATTGTTTGGAGAGAGGGCCTGTAGGTGGACCTCCGGAAAAATTGTTTGGAGAGATGGCCTGTAGGTGGACCTCCGGAAAAATTGTTTGGAGAGAGGGCCTGTAGGTGGACCTCCGGAAAAATTGTTTGGAGAGAAGGCTTGTAGGTTGACATCTGGAAAAATTGTTTGAAGAGAGGGCCTGTAGGGGGCCCTCCTGAAAAATTGTGGCAAAAGAGTGCCAGTTGGACCTCTAAAAAATGGGGTTTTTTTGGTCAGCGTTAGGCAAAGACGACATGGAGGAGGAGGAGGAGTAGGAGGAGTAGAGAAGAGGAATCGGATACATAAGTAATGTTAATCTTTAGCTGCTTTCCCCCGGAGGAGATTTGAATTCCGGTGAAATCCAGGCTTTGTTCATTTTAATAAACGTCAGCCTATCAGCGCTGTCAGTTGACAGGCGTGTACGCTTATCGGTGATGATGCCACCAGCTGCACTGAATACCCGCTCTGACAGCACGCTAGCGGCAGGGCAGGCCAGCACCTCCAAGGCGTACAGCGCCAGTTCAGGCCACGTGTCCAGCTTTGAAACCCAGTAGTTGTATGGAGTATAGTGATCGCTACGGACATTGGTATGGTCAGCTAGGTACTCCCTCACCATCTTTCTGTACAGCTTCCCCCTACTCTGCCTAGACTGGGGACAGGTGACAGTGTCTTGCTGGGGTGACATAAAACTAGCAAAGGCCTTGGAGAGCGTTCCCCTGCCAGTGCTGGACAAGCTGCCTGCTCGCCTACTCTCCCCCGCTACTTGGTCCACAGAACCATGCCCTCTGCCGCTAGCGGCGTCAGATGGGAAGGATTTTTTCAGCTTGTGCACCAGGGCCTGTTGATATCTATTCACTCTCATATTTCTTTCCTCTGCAGGGATGAGAGTGGAAAGGTTCTGCTTGTACCGTGGGTCCAGGAGAGTGAACACCCAGTAATCGGTGTTTGAAAAAATGCTTCTAACGCGAGGGTCACAGGATAGGCAGCCTAACATGAAGTCTGCCATGTGTGCCAGAGTTCCAACACGTAAGAATTCCCTCTCCTCACTTGCCTGACTCTCCATTTCCTCCTCCTCCTCCAAGTCCTACTCTTCAGCCCATACACGCTCAAGAGTTAAGGACTGAGCACTGGTACGCTCTACTGTCTCGCCGACATTCTCCTCCTCTTCCTCCTCATCCTCATCCCCCTCCTCCGATATGCGCTGAGAAACAGACCGGAGGGTGCTCTGGCTATCAAGCGGCATATCTTCCTCCACCGTCTCTTGTGACAAGCGCAAAGCATCCGACTTGATGCTGAGCATTGAGTTTTTCAACAGGCAAAGCAGCGGGATGGTGAGGCTGATAATGGCGGCATCGCTGCTGACCATCTGTGTTGACTCCTCAAAGTTGCTAAACACCTGCCAGATATCAGACATCCATGTCCACTCCTCATTGTAGACTTGAGGAATCTGAGTGACCTGACTACCAGTTCTGGTGGAAGTTGACATCTGGCAGTCTACAATCGCTCTGCGCTGCTGGTAAACTCTGGATAACATGATTAATGTTGAATTCCATCTCGTGGGCATGTCGCACCACAGTCGGTGAGCGGGCAGTTGTAGGCGGCGCTGCGCTGCCCTGAGAGTTGCAGCATCTGTGGTCGACTTGCGGAAATGCGCACAGATGCGGCGCACCTCGGTGAGCAAATCAGACAGATTGGGGTATGTCTTGAACCGCTGAACTATTAGATTGAACACGTGGGCCAGGCATGGCACATGTGTCAGTCTGCCGAGTTGCAGAGCCGCCACCAGGTTACGCCCGTTGTCACACGCAACCATGCCTGGCTTGAGGTTCAGCGGTGCCAGCCACACATCGGTCTGTGCCGTGATGCCCTGTAACAGCTCTTGTAATACCTTTTGTCACCTAAGCTCAGCAGTCTGAGCACCGCCTGCTGGTGCTTACCCACGGCACTGCTGCTGCGCCTAGAGCTATCGACTGAAGGCGCCGTGCCCACGGATGGTAATTCGGAGGAGGAGGTGGAGGAGGTGGAGGAGGAGGTGGGGTCGGAGGGGGAGGCATAGTACGTCTAAGAGACCGTGACCGAGGTAGGCCCCGCAATCTTCGGTGTGGGCAGTACATGAGCGGCCCCAGGGTCAGTATCGGTCCCAGCCTCCACCAAGTTAACCCAATATGCCGTCAGTGAGATATAGTGTCCCTGCCCGGCAGCACTTGTCCACGTGTCCGTGGTTAGGTGGACCTTCTCAGAAACAGCGTTGGTCAGGGCACGGAGGATGTTCTCTGACACGTGCTGGTGTAGGGCTGGGACGGCACATCGGGAAAAATAGTGGCGGCTGGGGACCGAATACCGAGGGGCAGCCACCGCCATGAGATTGCGAAAGGCCTCGGTCTCTACCAGCCTATAGGGCAGCATCTCCAGGCTCGGCAATTTGGAGATGTGGACGTTGAGGGCTTGGGCATGTGGGTGGGTGGAACTGTATTTCCTCTTGCGCTCCAGCGTCTGCTGTAAAGACAGCGCTGGGACACATTGGTGGACACTGTGGAGGATCGTGGAGGCGAAGGTGTGGTTTTCCGGTGGGAGGCGCTCGTGCCGGGGTCCTGGACAGGGGGTTGACTAGCAGAGGCAGCGAGTGACACAGGGGAAGAAGCAGTGGTGTGACCCGCAGGAGGTGGTGAACGGCCTTGGTTCCATTGAGTGGGATGTTTAGCACTCATATGCCTGTGCATGCTGGTGGTGGTTAGGCTAGTAGTGGTGGCACCCCTGCTGATCCTGGTGTGGCACAGGTTGCACACCACAGTCCGTCGGTCATCCTCACTTTCTTTAAAGAACCTCCAGACTTGCGAACCTCTAGGCCTCGCCACGGGAGCTTCACTACGTGAAACAGTTGCTGCTGATACACCAGCTCTGGCCATGCTTCTCCCTCTGGCCACACCACTGCCTTTTCCAACCTGTTCTGGTGCAGCACTCGCCTCCGCCTCAGAAGCACTGTCTTCACTCGTCTTATCAACCCAGCTTGGGTCAGTCACCTCATCATCCTCCGATTCCTCAGTCTGCTCCCCCCTCGGACTTCCTGCCCTGACAACAACTTCACCACTGTCTGACAACCGTGTCTCCTCATCGTCCGACACCTCTTTACAAACTTCTTCCACTAAGTCAACATTGTCATCATCATCATCATAACCCACAGACTGCGACAGTTGGAAAATTTGGGCATCGGGAACGAGGTCAGCAGCAACCTGAGAAGTGGTTTGTGACTCTGGGAAGGGTCCAGAAAACAGTTCCTGAGAGTATGCCGGATCGCATTCCAAATTTTCCTGGGAGGGGGCAGACTGGGGGGAAGGAGGTTGAGGTGGAGGAGCCAGAGGAGTGCTCCCTTGGGTAACGTGGGTGGACTGCGTGGAAGACTGACTGGTGGACAAATTACTTGAAGCATTGTCCTCAATCCACGACATCAGCTGTTCGCACTGTTGTGGTTTGAACAGTCCTCTACCACGTGTCCCTGTAAGTTGAGACATGAAGCTAGGGAGTGTAGCTCTGCTGCGTTCCCCTGCTCCCTTATCAGCAGGTACTGTCTCACCCTGCCCAGGACCACGGCCTCTGCCCCCTGCAGTAATTGAATGCCCACGCCCTCGACCCTTAGCCCTGGGGTTCAACATTTTCTGTATATAAGTGTATTATATAAAAAATAAAAAATAAATGGGCCTGCTGTACTGAAACCCACAAACTTGTTCAGTCTGGTTGTATTAAGTGACGTACAGAAAGTGTCACCTGGACAGAAAATATGGATTGTAGTGAGTGTACTGAACTGTGACACACAGAATGGTTCCACGCAGCTGTGTGAAATGGATTTGTATCACTGAGCTAAAACAACAAAAAAACTATTTTTTTTATATATATATTTTTTTTAGTTTTGTTTTTTTTGGAACGTGATGTGCAGCAACTATCGTAGAGCTAACTGACACCCTGCTGATGGTGGCTATTTTGACTGCGACCCAGACAAATGTCGCACAGAGATTTTTGGGATCAAGCTATATGAGAGCAAAAGACCCGGTTGTATTAAGTGACGTACAGAAAGTGTCACCTGGACAGAAAATACGGATTGTAGTGAGTGTACTGAACTGTGACACACAGAATGGTTCCACACAGCTGTGTGAAATGGATTTGTATCACTGAGCTAAAACAACAAAAAAACTATTTTTTTATATATTTTTTTTTTAGTTTTGTTGTTTTTGGAACGTGACGTGCAGAAACTATCGTAGAGCTAACTGACACCCTGCTGACGGTGGCTATTTTGACTGCGACCCAGACAAATGTCGCACAGAGATTTTTGGGATCAAGCTATATGAGAGCAAAAGACCTGGTTGTATTAAGTGACGTACAGAAAGTGTCACCTGGACAGAAAATACGGATTGTACTGAGTGTACTGAACTGTGACACACAGAATGGTTCCACGCAGCTGTGTGAAATGGATTTGTATTACTGACCTAAAACAACAAAAAAACTATTTTTTATATATATTTTTTTAGTTTTGTTTTTTTTGGAACGTGAAAAAAAAGGGGTTATATATGGCAATAGCTGCACTACTAGTGCCAGCCAACCAGCCAAGCCTGGAGACAAAAAAAAAAATTTCTTGTAGCCCTTAGAAGGGCTGTTGGGTTCTTTGTGGGTGATTCCTGCCTAACAGAGAACTAAATGCAGGCCCTAACACTCTCCCTGAAACGCAGCAGCTCTATCCCTAACGACATCCAGACAGCATCTGAGCCGAGCACCGCGGCCAGTCACTAGTATATTCCAGGGTCACCTGATCAGGCCAGCCAACCCCTGCTATCGACATGTAAGGGCCCTACGTGATGCTGGGTGTACCGCAGAGTCTCCTGGCTTGTGATTGGCTGCGTTTATAGGCGCCAAAAATGCACGATGCGGAAGTTGCCATTTCCTCGAGCATGGCGAGATACTCGCCCGAGCAGCGAGCACTTACGAGTACCGTAATACTCGAACGAGCACCAAGCTCGGACGAGTATGCTCGCTCATCTCTAATTGTAATGCATTGGCTGTAAGTGTATTACTCAATGTAATACACCTACAGCCTGCTTCCTGTGCGACCCAGGGGGCTGGATCGCACAGGCACGCAGGGACAGCAGCCACTATGCCTAAGGAAGGCATCGAGCTGCTATCCAAGCCATCGGGTCCTCGTCACAGCAGCGCAGGGACCCGATGGTCCCCCCCGCTCGCCATCTGACATGCCGCACGCCTCATGTGCGGCGGTCAGCGCTGACCGCGGCACATGAAGGGTTAATGCGCCGGCATAGGTGTTTTCACCGATGCTGGCGCATTCAGCAGGGGTCCGGCACCTGGGCACAGCCGGACCCCCGCCGCTGATCGGGCGGGTGCAGGAGCTCACAACCCGCAGCGCTGTACATGTACGGCACTGGGCGGGAAGGGGTTAAATGATCCAATAAATTTTGTTCCACTTCACAATTGTGACCCACTTGTTGTTGTTTCTTCACCAAAAATTTAAAATGTTGTATTTTTTTTGAAGCCTGAAATGTGGCAAAAGGTTGAAAAGTTCCAGGGGGCCGAATACTTTCGCAAGGCACTGTATATTAGCATTTTTTGTAAACCTCACTTTTAAGCTAATATTTCAGTACAGGTAGAAGATTTTTTTCATGTTTATTTTTGCTTTTGATTTGTGAGTTCATCTATTAATCTTTTCATTTAGACTATTGATTTAGGAATCACACTGGTGGAGTTTCGCCTCCTATTTTGATACTCCTTGTTGGTACAATTTCCTTCTTGTTTTTTTCTAGGCATTTTTTTTACCAACTTAAAAAAAAAAAAAAAAACAATCTTCCACACAGCAAAAAAATATTTACACAATCTCAAGCACTGGGATGTGCTGACTGAAATCCCCTTTTTTTCTTTGTAAGTTTGTAATGGAGGTGTGGCTACTCCATTTGATCATGCACTCCTGACTAGCCCATCTGCCCCATAGGTTGATTTTAATTAGTGTAACTATAAAGCCAAGTGGACTTGGCATGCATGTTGGTACCTGCATCCCTGAATTAGTGGAGGCATTTGAAGCACCAGAATTGGCAAAAGGCAGAGGGGATCCAGCATGCATGTGGAACCAACACCCCGTGATTATACAGAAGCCAAGGTTGGCACATAACAGGTAGGAAATAGTGTTAGGTTCCCGTCCTACAGAGATCACCTGGACGATTTGGTGGATGGGCTCAGATAATTTTGTACAAAATATATTTGCCAAGAATCTTTAATATACTAAACAAGCATACCATTAGCTTCAGAATACCTCATATCACTATGGCATTTTGTGCTTTATCTGGTTGTCAGTGTGCCGTTACATTGTATGTATTTTCTTTTCCTTTGTGCATTTAGCAATAGCAACGTGCACCTGGGCACTGGGATGTGCTGACTGAAATCCCCTTTTTTTCTTTGTAAGTTTGTACTGGAGGTGTGGCTACTCCATTTGGTCATGCACTCCTGACTAGCCCGTCTGCCGCATAGGTTGATTTTAATTAGTGTAACTATAAAGCCAAGTGGACTCGGCATGCATGTTGGTACCTGCATCCCTGAATTAGTGGAGGCCTTTGAAGCACCAGAAATGGCAAATGGCAGAGGGGATCCAGCATGCATGTGGAACCAACACCCCCTGATTATACGGAAGCCAAGGTTGGCACATAACAGGTAGGAAATAGTGTTAAGTTCCCGCCCTACAGAGATCACCGTGACGATTTGGTGGACGGGCTCAGATAATTTTGTACAAAATATATTTGCCAAGAATCTCTAATATACTAAACAAGCATAGCAATAGCTTCAGAATACCTCATATCACTATGGCATTTTGTGCTTTATCTGGTTGGCAGTGTGCCGTTGCATTGTATGTATTTTGCAGTCTTAAACATTATACCCACCTGATCTCTAAAAGCATCCAGCAGATCCTTTAAGGTATATAACTTGTTACAAAAGACCTTTATTAAAGGGGTTATCCCATGAATAATGTAAAAAATGAAAATCAGACATCATATAGTACATTACAACCTCTTTCTAACAAAGCTAGAACCAGTCCTGTACCTCACATGGATCCAGAGATCTCCCCATTCATTGCTCTGCTAGATTTATATCAAGCTGACAGCTCAAGGGAGTGTCTTTTCTACTGCAGCTAAGGGGGCGTGTCTCAGCTCTCCCTATCACAACTCAGGAGGCAGTTGAAAGATGAAACTGAGCATGTGCGGCCTTCTCAGTGAGCAGGTCAAAGAAATAAGAAATTAAGTGGCACTATACAGATAGATTTTACTGAATAACTCAGTAACTATACAAAATTATTCAGATGCAATTACAAAAGTATTCAGATCCAGGTGCTGGTATGAAAACTGTAGAATATTTTTCGTGGGACAACCGCTTTAATTAAGCTTGCTTTTCACATACAGTGGAGGAAATAAGTATTTGATCCCCCACTGACTTTAAAAGTTTTAATACTAAAAAATAAATGAAACGTCTCATAATTTTATGCCAGCTTTATTTTAACAGTGCCACATAGAATATCAAAAGAAAAACGGAGAAAATTACATGAAATGAGAAATAAAAAATAATTTGCATTTCGTTGAGGGAAATAAGTATATAATCCCCTAGTAAAACCATGACTAATGTTGGCTCCCACAGACCACTGATACCCCCTAATCACAGTGAAGTCGTTACCTGGATGAGAGACACCTGTCCCAAATTGTCACCTGTATAAAAGGCCACCTGCCAACAGTCTCAGTGCCACTCCAACATCTCCACCATGGGCAAGACTAAAGAGCTGTCTAAAGATATCAGGGACAAAATTGTTGACATACACAAGGCTGGAATGGGCTACAAAGCCATAAGTAAGAAGCTGGATGAGAAGGTGACAACTGTTGGTGCAATTATTCGGAAGTGGAAGAAGTACAACATTACTGTCAATCGACCCAGGCCTGGAGCTCCATGCAAGATATCACCTTGTGGAGTCTCATTGATCATGAGAAAGGCTAAAAATCAGCCAAGAACTACACGGGAGGAGCTGAGTAATGATCTCAAGGCAGCTGGGACCACAGTCTCCAAAAAACCCATTGGTAATACACTGAGACGTAATGGTTTAAAATCCTGCAGTGCAAGCAAGGTTCCTCTGCTCAAGAAGGCTCACATCCAGGCCCGCCTCAAGTTTGCCAATGAACATATTAATGACTCCGAGAGAGACTGGGAGAAGGTGCTGTGGTTAGATGAGACCAAAATTGAGCTCTTTGGCCTCAACTCAACTCGACGTGTTTGGAGGAAGAAAAATACAGAATATGACCCTAAGAATACCATCCCCACCGTCAAGCATGGTGGTGGAGGTATTATTTTTTGGGGGTGTTTTTCTTCTAAGGGCACAGGCCAACTTCACCACATTGACGGAAAGATGAACGGGGCCATGTATCGCAAAATCCTGGGTGACAACCTCCTTGCCTCCGCCAGGGCACTGAAAATGGGTCGTGGATGGGTCTTTCAGCACGACAATGACCCAAAACATACAGCCAAGGAAACAAAGGAGTGGCTCCATAAGAAGCATATCAAGGTCATGGAATGGCCTAGCCAGTCTCCTGACCTCAATCCCATCGAAAATCTATGGAGAGAGCTGAAGCTTCGCGTTTCCAAATGCATGCCTAAAAACCTCAAGGATATGGAGATGATTTGCAGAGAGGAGTGGGCCAAAATTACTCCTGAAGTGTGTGCAAACCTTATAAAAAACTATAAGAAACGTCTGACTGCTGTGCTTGCCAACAAGGGTTTTGCCACCAAGTATTAAATTATGTTTTCCTAGGGGATCAAATACTTATTTCCCTCAAAGAAATTAAAATAATTTTTTATTTCTCATTTCATGTAATTTTCTCAGTTTTTCTTTTGATATTCTGTGTGGCACTGTTAAAATAAAGCTGGCATAAAATTATGAGACGTTTCATTTATTTTTTAGTATTAAAACTTTAAAAGTCAGTGGGGGATCAAATACTTATTTCCTCCACTGTACATCCCACAGATGCTTGATCAGATTAAATTTGTAGGCTAAGCCCCACTGATCCTTCCCTGTCTTCCAGTAGCTGGGCCAGCCACTGGTGTTCTGTATCCCTAGTTGGAGACCACAGCCTGTACAGGCTGCTAGGCCTCTTTCCCTTACCCATAGGTCATACACACACTTCCCATCTCTTAAAAGGCCAGTGCACCTGTACACCAATTCTCACCAGCCCATGGTTGGACACCTGTGGAGACTTAAGACATCTTTTCGAAGATTTCTATAGCTTGGTTTCTCTAGCTATGTTTCTCTATCTTTCTAGATCCTGCAAAAATGTTATAGTCCATATGTCTTCCTATGTACCAACTGTCTGATTTCCGGATTCTAACTCTCTGCCACCTGACCTGACCCGACCCCTATCCGTTCTCCATTATGACCCTGTACTGCCTGACCTGATCTTAGACTGATTTTAAAATTTGCATGAGCTCTGTCTGCCACTGACAATGAGCTTTACCTGATCCCTCACGTGCTTCACGTGGGTCAGCAACCAAACACATTCCAAGAGGTAAAGGCCTGGTAGCTCTCTTACATCAAAAGTGAGATCCAAGTATAGGGGTTAAAAGGTGAAAACCAGGGCAATGCCAGGATAAGACTCTAAGGACTAGCCCAACATCAAAGCGGTTGTTTGGCAGGGTGGATCCACACCCCTAGTTCACAACCTTGAACGCTGCCATATTTCTTAAAACATTTCTGAACAATTTTTGCAGTGTGGCAAGTTGCATTAATCTCTGTGGAAAGATGCCAATGCCATTAGAGAACATAGCTGTCATGAAGGGGTATACTTGGCCTTCAACCATATTTCAGCAGGTGATATATGTCAAAGTAGCATTCACCTATGATAAATGCCAGGACCCAAAGTTTTCCTTGCAGAACACCGCCTAGACCATCAGGCTCCCTCTGCCAGCTTGCCTTTTTCTCATATTGTATCCTGGTACCATCTATTCCCCAGGTAAGGCCTTGTTCACACATCAGTTATTTGATCAGTTATTTCAATCAGTTATTGTGAGCCAAAACCAGATGTGATTCATGAGATAAGACCATTTTTTTTACATTGCTCCATTGGTCTATTCTGATGCTCACTTGCCTATTGTAGGTGTTATGGTCTTACTGGCTATGTAACTCCATAGACACTGTACAGAAAGCAGAAATGTGTGTATTACATCTGATACACATAATGAATCACAGTGGTTATTCTGCATTTTTAATCCAGATGGTATACTCTTTGCCCCCACCAAATGAGCTTTGGGTTCACTTACTAAGGCCTTTAGTGGTGTTGATGTGGGCATTGTCTGATCTGAGGATGTGGCCATCACATATTACTACCTACCATAGGTTTTGTTTGAAGGCAAGCATTTAACACCGATGTTAAACATCAGGGTCTAGCTCCTAATCTTCATTCATCCCAAAGGTGTTAGATAGGATCAGAGCTCTGTGTAGGCCAATCAAGTTCTTTCACACCAAATTTATAAGACAAGCCTTTAAGGACATTCCTTTGGGCACTGGAAAAAAGCAATGGGCCTTCCCCAAACTATTCCCACAAAGTTGGAAGCATACAGTTGTACAAAATGTCTACATATGATGAAGTATTATCTATTTATTTAGTATTATGTATTTATTTATTTTATGCACTTATATAGTGCTACTATATTACGCAGCGCTTTACAGATATTAGCATCAAGCTGTCCCCAATGGGTCTCACAATCTACGTTCCCTATCAGTATGTCTTTGAAGTGTGGGAGGAAACCGGAGTACCAGGAGGAAACCCATGCAAACACGGGGAGTACATACAAACAGATCCATGCACATCTCCATGTAAATGTTGTCCTTGGTTGAATTTAAACCTAGCAAGGCACTTGTGCTAACCATTGAGCCACCATGCCTTAACTGGAAGTGCAAAAAAAGAGGGTCAGTCAGCACATCCCCGTGTGCAGCTGCATGCTGCCATGGCTAGAAACACAAAGGAAAAAAACACAATGCAGCAGCACTCTGCAAACACAAATAACATACAACATTGCCATAGTCATAGAAAACATTCTGGTGCTAATGCTACACTTATTTTGCAAAATTGAGATTCTTGGCAAATACATGTTGTACAAAATTATTTGGGCCCATCTGCCAAACGTCAAGGCAATCTCTTTAAGACGGGAACCTAACACTCATTCCTACTTGTTATGTGCCATAATGGCCACCACAGAATTCAGGGAGTGTTGGTTCCACATGCATGCTGGGTCCACTCTGCCTTTGCCATTTTTGGTTTCTTAAAGGCCTCCATTAAATCCAGGGATGCAGGTACCAACATGAATGCTGAGCCCACTCCATACCTCTCTTGGAGCCTGGTGCATTGTGTTTTTTTCCTTTGTGTTTCTAGCCATGGCAGCGTGCACCTGCACATTGGGATGTGCTGACTGACCCCCTTTTTTTGCAGTTACTGATACTGGAGGTGTGGCTACTCCAGCCAGTCTTGTACTCCTGACAAACCTGTCTGTCCCATAGGCTAATTTTAATCAGAGTAAGTATAAAGCTGTAGCCTGCTCTCAATATATGCATTGGAAGCTGTGAGGCACCAGGAGAAGACATTTTACAAACTGACTTGTTGCAATGGTGGGATTCTATTACAGTGCCATGCTCAAATTCAGTGAGCTCTTTAGAAAACCAATTCTTTCATAAATGTTTATAAAAGCAGACTGCATGGCTAATTCCTGGTTTTTATATGCCTGGGGTAACGAGACTACATAAATTACATGAATTAATTGGTTAAGATGTGTGTCCCAATACTTTTACTGATATAGTGTATTTTTAAGTGTATTCTTGGTAATTGTTTTATTTACTATAACATTGTCTTTAAACGTAATGATTGTCATAACATAGAACAATATTCTGATCTTTCATTTTAAATTATTCATAGTTAATAACGTGATCCAAATTAATATCTGGTGAACACCCTACTTATTATACAGTGTTGTTCCAATATCAATCACCTTAACAGTATTACAAGGTCTTTCTATTACAAACCATATCTATTACTTTAAGATATACGGTCCATAGATGAAACATGCAAACCTCCCTTGTCATCTTGTATGAAATGTGAAACTGAAGACAATTTACATGGATGTGATTAACTCTAATTTGAGCTTTCCATATACATATCCTATAATCTTTATCAGGGAGCATATGTTAAATATGTTGAATGAAGCATATTAATAAAGATTATTTGAAATTTCTTAAAAATAGCCTGTTCTGATTTTAATTTTATCAGCTAAAGCAGTCTGAGTCCTCATTTCCTCTTTCCAGTGCGTGGAACTGTGGGAGGGAATTTCCTCTAAAGCCTTATCAGTATGAACCACAACCCTTGTGCTGACTTTTCGTTCCCTGACAAATTGCGCTCTCCTAATCCCAATCCAAGCTGTTTTAATGATTGCTCATTTTTGTACTCGCTACTTTTAAATGATTTTGCAAAAAGTTGTTTCTTTGCATTATGATAAACATGAAAATATATATTTACTTAGAAACTGCAATAGTAAATTCAGTGTAGCTCAAGCATTATTAAGTATATTAATAGAAGATCACAATCTAATATATAATGCTGAGTGCATGTATGTATGTATGTATGTGTGTATGTCCGCTAAAGGAATCCGCATCGTTGCAGCTACAATCATGAAATTTGACACACAGGTATATCAGGTGTCCGGGAAGGTTTTAGACCAGGTCTCAACAAGAGGATGTCCCCTCGTCACAGTCACAGTCCTGGGGATAAATAGATCATGGGAGAGATCTCTGTACTGACCCTGATATATTTATACATAGTTATTAGATCTCCCCTCAGTCGTCTTTTTTCTAAAGTAAATAACCCTAATTTTGATAATCTTTCTGGGTACTGTAGTCCACCCATTCCAGTTATTACTTTAGTTGCCCTCCTCTGAACTCTCTCCAGCTCTATGTCTGCCTTGTTCACAGGAGCCCAGAACTGTGGAACTCACTGTTAAAGGGGTAGGCTGCTGTGAAGGTCAAAGTTAAGGGGGTGGGCTGCTGTGGAGGTCCCATTTTAGGGAGACAGGGCACGGTTAGTGTTAAGGGGTGGGGCTGTGGATGTCGCTGTTAAGGAGGCGGGGTGCTGTAGAGGTCACTCTGGATATCTTTTAACGACACACACACAAACATTAAATTCAATAGTTGAAATATACCCGGGCGAAGCCGGGTCCTTCAGCTAGTATCCTCATAAAACTAATTGGTTTGCTATACAAAACATAAATCTGAGCAATGTAAAAAAGGCAAATGCTTGTGAAATTGAAGATCTGAAGACAAGGAGAAGGAGGAATGCGTTTGCTATTATGATATTATGCCCTATAAACCCCCTCCACAAAACCATGTTGTTATGCACATTGTACGCACTGACAAAGCATAATTTTAGAAAGTTAATGTACCATATTTTTCACTTTATAAGATGCACTTTTGTTGGCTGTGCGTCTTATAAAGTGAATACTAGTAAGCACTTCCATTATGGAAGCACTCACTAGTATGTATTAGGTGAAGGGAGCAAAGCGCCGCAAGCGCTTGTGATACTCACCCTCCCCGGTCTTCCTTCCTGGGGCCGGCGCTTAACTGTCCTGACCGCGTACAGCGTCAGGACATAGTGTGCGCACTATGACTTGACGCTGCACGCAGTCAGGTGACAGAGCAGCGCAGGCCGGGAAGACAGGGGGGCGCGACTTCTGCAGGAGGTGGAGAGTAGCTGTGGCACAGGACAGGTAAGAGGGGGTTTTTATTTTGCCTGCCTTTTTTTCATATCTTAATTGTTGCACTCCCCTGATGAGTCATTGACAGAAACGTGCCACGTCGGGAGTGGGCATGAGAAATATACTAGACGGATTGGGCCGTTTTTAGGGACAGGTATCCGGACGGGGTCGCCCCTTTCGGGGCGGGTTCTCTATGTAGATAGGGTGGTCACAGTTATATTAGGGACGTGCCCATTACATCTTGATCATTGTCTCCAGGCACCCGGCACCTTGTCACGGACTCCTATGGTTGTTTACATCTACCGACTGACCACTGTCCACGGTGGATGGGTAAGATTGTTCCAACTGCATCCCTGAGTGGATAACGTTGGACCTTATGATTATTACTATTCTGGATTTTTTTATACATACTGATGGTATCGAATACTGTTTTTAAGAGTATATCTATTGAAGGTTATATTTTAGATTTTTCGATATAAACACTCCACTCATACATTTGGGGATAGGTTTTTTCTGCTGATTTATGAGTGTGGTTCAGGGGCCTTGCATTGTATCCCTTGATGTGTGATGATTTTGCCTGTAAACAGACATCTTAGTTTCCTACTTTTCTCCTCCTCACATCTTCTCAACACCTCATTCTACCACCCCCAATACTGTGCCCACTGTGCTACCCAATACTGTACTGCTGAAACTGACCCCCTGAAAATACTAGTACAACAGAGATAGTGCCCCTTCAATAATTATTGCACCCATCACTATATAGATGACACCCTAAACACACCACACTATATAATGACACCCTATAAACATACACACTGCACTATATATATGATACCCTATACACATACCGCACTATATAGATGTCACCCTATATACTGACACACAGTGCACTATACAGAGAAAACTTTATACACACACCGCACTATATAGATGACCGTTATACACATACACTCCGCACTATATAGATGACACCCTATATACTGACACATAGTGCACTATACAGAGAACACTCTATACACACACCGCACTATATAGATGACACCCTATAAACACACACCACACTATATAGATGACACCCTATACACACACCACACTATACAGATGACACCCTATAGACACATCACACACTGTATAGATGACCCATGTACACTCAACACACACTGTGCAGACAACCCCTATACACACATCACACTGTATAGATGACCCCTATACACATACACACAGTATAGATGACCCCTATAGACACACCACACACTGTACAGATGACCCCTATACACACATCACACACAGAGATGACCCCTATACACATACACACACACACACACATAGATGACACTTACCCTCTCCATGCCGAGTTCAGTCCTCCTCCTGTGCCCTGCTTGTCTGAAGGACCTTAATCAGGTGACTATGACATCACCAAAGGTCCTACATGTTTCTGCTGTAAAACAGCTTGTAGCCCTGCCCACTCACACGTCCTCAGCTCACTGCTGAATTGCTGGGGGGAGGGACTTGCTGCTTGCTCTGGACTAGAGGCATCCTGTGCATAAGGAAAGGCACAAACACAGCTCTCAGCGCAGCCTGGAGAAGACCAAAGAGGAGGGGTGAGCTGGCAGCGCTTCTCTCCCCCTCCTCCTGCAGGCTAGTGAGCGCTTCCAATATGGAAGTGCTCACTAGTGTTCGCTTTATAAGATGCACTGCATCTTATAAAATATAAAATAGGTAATTAGCAGAGCACTTCTGGCTTAGGGGTCGGTCGCTACTGCGACCTCTGCGACCCCTATAGCTATGCCAGTGACAGATCCCCAATACACTAGCTCCTCATTATGAAGTATCCCCTGCCTCTTTGCAGAGAAATAAACTTGCCTCTATTGGTGACCAGGTCCTAGTCTATATTTCACACTTTGACCCCAATACGCTCCAACTCCACAAAGCTTTCTCTGTGCATAGCCAATCCTCTGTAGCCTCACTGTAACTGTTCCCCCGTCAGTGCAGAGTACCTGCTGCCATCTGTGCCCCAGTCCCTAAGTATTTTTGCATAGTTGAGTTGCTTGGCTTTGTTTTCACTCAAACTTTGCATGAAAACGTCGGAACTAGGGTGCAGAAAAACAGCAGCAGATGCTCTGGACTGATAGGTCAATAACTGAAGGCAATTTGTCAAAGGGCTGGATAGCAGAGCGTTAATGAGTGTCTGCAGGCAAAAGTGAAGAGTGGTGTATGTTTCTTGCATGTTTGGGGCTACATTTTAGAAAACAGAGTTGGGGATTCGGTCGGAATTAATGGTGTCCTCAGTGCTTAAAAATACAGGCAAAAACTTCATGCAATGCCATTAGGGAGGTGCCTGATTGGCTTTAGTCTTTATTCATTCTGCAGCAGTACATTGACCTCAAGCATACAGTCATCAAGCATGTCTATATGTATTATATAGAATGTTCGTCGAATTTATAAAAAGATTTGTTCTTAATACGAATTTATTCGGTCAAAGTTGCGTTAAAAATTTTCGTTATTCTGGTCGTGTTCTGCGAACATTTCCGCACAAATAAGGAACATACAGTTGTTAAAGGTACACTACTTAAGTGAATACGTACGCATGAGCCTTAGCGTACTATTGTCTTGCAATTGCGTAATACACACGCATGAATCTAGGCCGCAGCGTTCAGTCCTTAGAGGCAGAGCAAAGTTTTCAAAATGGCATCCAGGCGTTCTTCAGCATTTAGCTCTGGAGAGCTTAAATACATGATCCAGCTGATGGACCGGCAGGATTACAATGGCACACCGACACCCAAACTAGCAAAAGAAGGAGATAGTGCAGCAGGTGATCCGAGGCTTGCGCCATCGCTTTGACACTGTGCGGACAGCGGGCCAGATCCAGCATAAATGGTCCAATTTAAAGTTCAAGTGCCCAGAGCGGCTTACTTAGATCCGTGCAGATACGACAGGGTGAGTAACAAAATATTTGAAAAGTAAAAACATGTTAAAAAAATTAGTGTACTGTATTGTATATATACACCAGTGCCAATAATGAAAACCGTAAAGAAGGACAACATGGGCGTGCGTAGTGCGCTGCAGCAATTTTCTTTCATGCTAGGCTACGCCTCTAACCCAAACAAGTGAAAGTATTCTCAGATACGTGCCTTTTCACAGTAATTTGCCTTAGGCTACTTTCACATATGTGGTAGTGATCCTGCAGGCTGTTCCGCAGTATGTGTCCGGCCAATTCCCGGCGTTCTTGCTGGGTGGCGGCCGGATCAGTGCCGTCCCCTATTATTGTTAATGGGGCTGGCCGTTCTCCCGTTTGTGTCAGGCAAATGCGCTAGTGTGAAAGAAAGTACCATTAGATATATGCCCTTTCATAGTTAGCACTTCCTCCTCCTACACACAGACTCAAAGACGTGCTCATGCTGCAGCTAATGTGAGTGGGCGATATCAAAAATATTCCCACGTTAATGATATTAAAAAATTTATAGCGATAACGATATATATCGATAAATACCCATTTAAAAGAAAAAATGGATATGGCCCTACTCTCACCCATAATATATTCGTAGTAGTATACAGTGTTAGTATTAAAAAGGGTCATCATAACAATTGTGTTCGGATATATGTTGCAGAGCAACGTCAAAGATGTCACCGTCACCGTTGTGCCCGGAAGGCCCCTACAGTACTTTTAGCTTCTAGTATGTGTAAACATATTTAATTTATTTTTAATCCAGGTTACGTGGGAGTGCAGCTGCAGTGATACAGTACAGCACTAGTGGTTAGGAATGGGATCCAGCCTCAAACTATTCAGATGTATTAACATCTGAAGTGCTACAAATGTTCATTAGAGTTGAATGTAATGCCACTATTTAATTATTTTTGACAGCTGCTGCACCACACAGGAGCCCCTCTCACCCTCCTGGGTAGAAGTAGGTAAAATAAAAAGTGAAATGGGTGGACCTTCTCTCAAAATATAAGCTAAATTTATGTTTTATCTTTTGTAGCTCCAACCGTCAGGGAGGAGTTTTCCCCAGGCCCATGGGTACAAACCCCAAACTGACCATGTGTGACCATCTCAGTGAGCAGTTCAAAGGAAAAAAAAAAGCCCAATACAGATACATTTCACTGAATAACTCAGTTCCAGTAGATACATCAAATATTTAATGACATGCAATTGCTAAAGTATTCTGATCCAGGTGCTGGTTTGAAAGTGTAGAATATTTTTTGGTTTGAAAGTTTAGAATATTTTTCATGGGGCAACCCCTTTTACCCGATCATACTAATTATATTACTGTTTCCACTACTACAGATATCCCCACTGACTGAGGTGGAGGCAGTCTTACGCTGCTTTGACACCAGGCTCCATGCTGCCTCCCGGCTAGAGATGAGCGAATCATGCAAAATTTTATTCGCCGAACATTCGCCAAACTTTTCCTAAGATTCGTATATTCGACAAATAGATTTGTTGAATTTGCGTACAAAATGTACGTAATTATATGGCTTTTAGCAAACATTCACGCACTAATAATGAACGTTCAGGTAAAAAGGTACGCAATCTCTTTGAACATGTACGCATAAGCGTACAAAGTGCGTACGAAAATGATGGGCTTTGCTGGAGAGGAATGATGGAGCAGGAGGAGTGGTCTGAATCTGAGCCCTGGCTTCATATGAATACTGTATCAGCAGATGATAGCAGATCATCCGGCTGAGATTGAGATGAGGGAGTGTTTTCAGAAATCTCTGAACCACTAGATTTAGTACATGTGCCATACAGGGAGCATGCAAGAATTGCCCCAGGTTCAGCGCTGCCACTATATTTGTCCAGCTGTCACTCACAACCTTGCCCACCTGAAGCTGGCATGGAGACAGCCAGCATGATATTTGCTGCTTCATGTGATGCAGCAAGCACTGGCCTATGTGGCTGGTGTTGCCAAGACAGATCAAGTCTAACACAGCGTGGCAGCGTTTAACCTGGCACATGTGATAGGAAGGAGGGGGGTCAACTCTCTGCCCTGATGCTCCTGCAGGCGGACTGCCTGTGGAGGTGGAGGAGGGAGCGGATAAGTGTGTGGTGGTCTGCAATCCTGGCTGGAAACTGCGTGGAGATGCCAAAAGCAATTGGCCCTGTTGCTGGGGTGCTGCCTCGCTGCCGCTAAAGACATTTAGCCAGTGGGCCGTAAAGGACATGTATTTCCCCTAGCCATACGCAGTGCTCCAGGGGTCTACCGTGACGTGCACGGTGCTGCAGAGGGACTGCAGCAGGGAGCATCCTATGTTGTCTGCCACGTGCTAGTAAAGGGCGGGGATGGCTTTATTAGAAAAGTAATGCCGGCTAGGGATCTGCCAGCGCGGCTAAGCGCAAGCCATCAGCTCCCTAAAAGCAGTACAATCCACTAAATTGTACGGCAGAGACTGCACAGCCAGCAACTTGGTCAGGTGGGAATTAAGTTTGTGCACTATGGGATTTCTGGTTGCATATAGTTGCTTCCTGGGCACGCACTCGACGATGGGCGGCTGACAATTAGGAGGAGGTGGAGAAACGCACACGGTTGACGACAAGAAGGTGTATGTACTAGTTACGCCCCTGGATGCGGGCTGAGTTATGCCCCTGGATGCGGACTGCCTGATGCAAGAGACCCCAGGAGAAGTAGCCAGCTCCTCAGAATCAAGGTGCTGCTGTAATCCACCTTGGTTAGACAAATGTGCAGCATGACGCCGCTTCAGATGGTTCCACAGAGCAGTGGTCCCTAAATTTGAGGCTTTCCTGCTTACAGAAATTGCACGTGGCCATGCTGATGTCCCCCGGCAGAGTTGTGAAATACTTCCACACACCTGACGTTCGGCCTCCAGAGGTGGCCAAGCTTGGCATAGCCATTGCACGCTTAAACCCTGATGCCGGCCCCACTCTATTTGGGGTCTCACTAGTTCCCAACGCAGGCCTACCTCGCGTCTGCCCTCTGTTGATGCCACTACCATCGCCCTCCTCCTCAAAGATCAAATCCTCCTCACCACCCCGATCCGGCTCCCAGGTTCTCCTGTCTAACACACAGTCATCATCAGACTCCCCACCACTTTTGTCTGACTGCAATATCTGCTGTTCCCCACCAACCTCCGATTCCAGGCAGTCAAAACACTGACTGCTCTCTAAAAAGTCTTCAGGGAGGCTTTCCTCAATATCTGCTGGATTGTGCGGTGAGGTTCGGTGGCCTTTTATTTGATAAAACACAGAAGGCACACCACTAGGAGGGGGCACTGAAGGCAGAGAGTAGGCAGAGAATGACGGGCTTTGCTGGAATGGAATGATGGAGCAGGAGGAACAATCTGAGTCTAACCCCTGGCTACATGATACAGTGTCAGCAGAAAAAAGCACGTCATCCGGTTGTGATTGAGATAAGTGAGTAATCCACTCCACTACCTCATCCACTTTCTCCTCTACAACAATTTTGCGCCTTGGTGGGTTAGCCTGGTGGAACAGTGGCCAAGTTCTACGAATTCTACCGGTAGCAGCTTTGCCTACATGTCCTTTGCCACTGTTAGCCTGTGCCACCTTCTTTTTTTTGGAAGTGGAACCCTTCTGCTTTTCAGTGCCAGACATTTTCACTTGACTGTGGCAGCAGACAATCAGGTCTTTGTCTCTCTCCCTGTCTCTCTCCCTCACTCTCCCTGCCTGATTAATATTACTAGCCCTGCGCTAGCCCTGATTTCTGTAATTTGGGTGCCCAGAACAACAACAGAATTTACAGAACACAGTTCTCTGTCTTTCACAAGCTCCTGCTCATGTCAGCAGGTGCAGCACAAGTGTTGTAACTGGTTTACTGAGCCTATGGGCCAATCAGAGCAAGCTCTTCTTCCCGGGCTTTTTGCTGCTCAGCGTACAAATTATCAGATGCATAGAATTAGCGTAGAAATCAGACACGTACGTAGCGTTAGCATTCAAAGGTTAAAGACCATTTAAGCTTCGAACAGAGCGAATCTGAAAAGATCCGGATTCGCTTCGGAGTGGGAAATAACAAAGATTCATATTGAATCTACGAATCGGCGAATAGATTCGCTCATCTCTAATTATATATACACACATACACTGCTCACCAAAAGTTTCAGATATTTGGCTTGTAGATGAAATTTCAGGATGAACCAAAAGTGCACTGTGATATTCTCTAAACTTTTGAATGCACAGGTCCAACTGTTCAGTGTTTCAGTATTTTTTGCACAACTTGCTGTTTTCAATCAAGGAGCTTAATGGCAAGATTCACAACAGGCGTTTGATCCATGAATCAACCAATAAATTTCCTGGTTCAATTAGAATTGGTATTTAAACATTCTTTCTCATGATGCGGTTTATATTTTTACATCATGAGACCAAGACGACACCTAATAATTGATCAACAGTACCTCACCATTGCAAGGCTTCAAGCAGGATTTTCTCACACGCAAGTAGCCACTGACCTTAGAGCGTCACAGAGTGTCATCAACAAGTTGCAACAGAAATACAGAGAGACTGGAAGAGTCACAGAAAGACATGAAAGTGCAAGTCCTTTGGCCACATCCCATACTGATGACCGTGAACAATGCCCTGTGGAACCCGATGATGAATGCCACCCAGCTTCAGGCACATTTAAGGGAGGTGAGAGGCACCCAAGTGTCACATCAGACCATTCAAAATCATTTACATCAGCAAGGTCTGCGTGCTAGATGACCTGCAGGGGTTCCTGACCACAGACGTCATCTTCTTGAATGGGCCAGGGAGCATCTATGTTGGACGAAAGTCGATTCACACTGACTAGAAATGATGGCCACCAACGATGTTGGAGACATCAAGGAAAGCGCTATGCATCAGCCACTGTTGTCACCAGCTGAGCCTTTGGTGATGGTGGCATTACAGTGTGCACAGGTGTACCTAGTTAATACAGAACTGCCCTATACTTTGTGAATGATACAGTGACAAGCCCATACTACTTGATTAACATAATTAATCCAGTCATTGTGCCTCTGCATGAACAACACGAATGGCGTGGCCTGCGCTTTCTCCATACCTGAATCCCATTGAAAACCTATGGGATTATCTGAGTCCCTATGTAGATGCTTGTAACTATGTACCCAAGAACCTCAAGGGCCACCCTTCAAGAAGAGTGGAATTATATGCCTCAGTAGATAATAAGTTGACTTTTGAACAGCATAAGACATCGTTGTCAAGCTGCAAATTGATGCTGAAGGCCACATGACAAGTTTTTGAGACATTAAATACCCAATTTTTTGTGGGGGTATACCCACCTCTTTTGCGTTTCAATATATTGTTTGAGATGAGGAAATCAGCATTGCATGCTTCTACCTAAATGCCCTACTTTCATTATATAATATCACTGTAGCGTGAACTTTGTACGTTTTCCATAACTGTCACCTGAAATTTTTGAAAAACGCATTATGACGCATTACATTGCATTTTTTGTTTTATAAGACACTTTTCCCCAAAAAATAGCAGTGGACCTTATAAAGTGATTACTAATGAGCACTTTCATTATGGTAGTGCTCATTAGTATGTAAGAAGCTCAGGGAGCGATTAATGTAGCAGTGCTAGAGCTGGCTGTACTCACCATTCCCTGGTCTTCTTCCAGGCACCTGCTGTGCTGTGTTCTGACTGCATATAGCATCAGGATGTAGTGCACGTAGGCATGCGCTATGACCTGATTCTGTGTGACACTAGGTAACAGTGCAGCACGACGCCAGCAGAAAACCAAGGAGCAGTGAGTGCAGGAAGAGTGTACAGGCTGGAGAAGAAGAGGTAAGTTCTTTTATTTATTTTACTCTCTGATCTGAGGTCTAATGAAGATTTTATGGTCTGATATGGGGTCTGATCTGAGGTCTGATAAAGATTGGGTATCTGATTGGTCGGTCTGATGAAGATTGGGGTTCTGAATTGAGGTCTGATGAAGGCTGGAGGTCTGATTTGGGGTCTGCTTTTAGGGTCTGATGAAGACTGGGGTCTGATTTGAGGTCTGATGAATATTGGGTGTTTGTTTAAAGATTGGGGGTTTAATCTGAGGTTTGATGAAGATTGGTGGTAGAGATGAGCAAATCGATTCGTCAATTCGTTGATTTGTATCGAATCTTGGAAATTTTTAGCTGCAAAGCGAATCTGAATATTAGGTGATTCGCTTCGAATTTGTACGCATTCACTACATAGTTTGTCCTATAAATTATATGCTATTGCTACGTATAAGTTACTGTATACGCTGTTGCGTACGAATTCAATTCATTAGCAAACTTTTACTGTTAGTTCATTTATCGTGCACAAAAGCCCGGGAAGAAAGCGGTCACCTGACCTAGTGGGCAGGGCTTGCTCTGATTGGCTCAGGCTCAATAAGCCAGTGACGCATCACTTCTGCTGCGACGAGCAGAAGCACTATGTGTGAAGTTCTGAGACCTGTTTTGTGAAAATTTGATGTAAATGCTCTGGGAATCCATATTACACATATCAGGGATACTGCAGGGCCAGTTCAGGGCTAGTATTTAATCAAGCAGGGAGAGAGAGACAGGGAGAGATAGGGAGAGGCAGGGAGATACAGGGACAAAGACCAGCTGCAGGGCCACAGAGTGAATTTAAAAATGTCTGGAATGGATAAGCAAAAGGGGTCCAGTTCCAGCCAGACTTTGAGCTCTAAAAAAAAGGAGAAGGTGGAACAGGGCAGCAGTGCCAAAGGACCTGTAGGCGGAGCATTCGCAGTAGTATTCGCAATACTTGGCTGTTGTTCCACCAGGCTAACCGACCGAGGCGCAAAATTGTAGTGGCGAAAAAAATAGATGAGGTAGTGGACGCTCATCTCAGTCTCAGCAGGATGATTTGCTGTCATCTGCTGATACAGTATCCATATGTAGCCAGGGGTCAGACTCGTCCTGCTCCACCATTCCACTCAAGCAAATCCCGTCATTCTCTGCCACCTCTTGGGCTTCAGTGTTCCCTCCTAGTGGTGTCCCTTCTGCAATTTATAAAAAAAAAGCCACTGAAGCCCACCTTATAATCCGGCGGTTATAGAGGACAGCCTCCCTGAGGATTTCTTAGAGGGCAGTCAGAGTTTGGACTGCCCGGAATTGTCGGTTGGTGGGGAACAGCCTAATTTGCATTCCGAAAAATGTGTTGTGGAGGAGTCTGATGATGAATCTGATGTGTTAGACCGGAGGACCTGGGAAGCGGATCGGGCTGGTGAGGAGGATTTGAGCTCAGAGGAGGAGGGTGGTACTAGTAGTGGCAGCAACAGAGGGCAGAGGCGAGTTAGGCCCAGGGCTAGTGCTTCCCTGGGAACTAGCGAGACCCCAAATATAGTGGGGCTGGCACCAGAGTGTAAGCGTGCAAGGGCCACAAGCTTGGCCAGCTGTGGAGGGCGCACGTCGGGTGTATGGAAGTATTTTACCACTCTGCCAGGGGATAGCAGTATGGCTACATGTAATTTGTGTAAACAGAAATGAGCCGTGGGAAAGCCACAAATGTTGGGACCACTGCTCTGTGGAACCATTTGAAGCGGCATCATGCCCCCATTTTAGAGCAGCACATTAATACTAAAGAGCTGGTTACTTCTCCCGGGGTCCCTTCTGTCAGGCAGGCCGCATCCAGAGCCATAGCTCAGCCCACATCCCGGGGTGTAACTAGTATATCCACCTCATCGTCGCCCAGTGCGTGCATGTCTCCACCTCCTCTCATTCGGCAGCTGTCCATTGCCGAGTGCATGGCCAGGAAGTAGTTTTACTCCAAAAGTAATCCGACAGTACGCAAACTGAATGGTCACCTGAAAAGATTGCTGGCTGTGCAGTCTCTGCCGTACCAGCTGTTGACTGCCCAGCTTTTAGAGAGCTAATGGCTTGCGCTCAGCCATGCTGGCAGGTCCCTAGCCGGCATTACTTCTCCAACAAAGTTATCCCCGCCCTTTACTCCCACGTGGCTGACAATATTGGACGCTCCCTGCAGCTGTCTCTCTGCAGCACGGTGCACGTCATGGTGGACACCTGGAGCAGTGCTCACGGCCAGGGGCAATTCATGTCCTTTACTGCCCACTGGGTTAACGTATTTAGTGGCAGCGAGATAGCAACCCCCCCACCAAATGGGTCAATTGTTGTTGGCACCTCCACGCGCTTTCCAGTCAAGATTGCAGCAGACCACCCAACAACTATCCGCTTCCACCTCCACGGGTAGTCCGCCTGCTGGAGCATCAGGGCAGCGAGTTACCCCCGCTCCTTCATATCACATGTGCCAGGTGAAACGCTGCCATGCAGTGTTAGACTTAGTTTGTCTTGGCAGTAGCAGCCACACAGGCCAGCGCTTGCTGCATTACATGAAGCAGCAAATAGCGCGCTGGCTGACTCCACGGCAGCTGGAAGTTGGCAAGGTAGTGAGCGACAATGGGACAAATATAGTGGCAGCGCTGAACCTGGGTCAATTCTCGCAGGCTCCCTGTATGGCACATGTCCTAAATCTAGTGGTGCAAAGATTTCTAAAAACATTCACTGGCCTGCACACAGTGCTGGCAAAGTCGCGGAAGCTTTGCACTCATTTCAGCCATTCATATGTATCTCGCCATGCTCTGGTGGAACTGCAGCATTAAAACAGTCTCCCGCCACACCGCTTAATAGGTGACGTGCCGACCCGGTGGAATTCCACTCTTCATATGTTGCAGCGTCTCCTAGAGAAGTGGACGATTTTGTCCAGCAGCAGCCAGAATCTTCCACCATAGGGAGCAGATGCGGCTTTGATTTCCGGCAGTGGAGGCTGGTCCGAGATGCCTGCACTGTTCGAAGCCACCAAATTGGTCAGCCGGGACAGCTGCGGTATGAACGACATCATTTCAATAATATTTGTTCTGTAAAAGACACTCACACTCATGCAGCAGGGGGCAATGGGGGAAGGAAATCCTGGCCATTTGTCTACCCGCCATGCTGTCACTGTAGGGGAGCCCCAATGCCAAAGTTCCCTTGCGGAGCAGGAGGAGGATGAGGATGAGGAGCTTCAGTTAGAGGAAGGGGGAGAGGAGGAGAATTTTAATGAGGGTGATGATGACCATGAGGAGGAGGATGATGAGACTTTCAGGGACACATCAGTTTCTCAGAGAGAGAGGCTGAGATGGAAAGAAGTGGCTCCCAGGAACGCTAGGCAGGATGGCGAATTGTATGCTCACATGCCTATGCACTAACAAGCGTATCCTAAACATAAGGCAGACTGACGAATACTGGCTGGCGATGCTTCTGGACCCACGGTATCAATCCAACATGGGAGATTGTTTTCCTCCCCAGGAAAGGGAAGAGAAATTAGTATCATTGCAGGAGAAGCTATGTAGTAATTAAGCCACAGCTTTCAGCCAGCCCCAGCCTGCTGCCAGCTTGTCTGAGAAAGAGGTCCGGCCGAATCATCCACCTTCTGCCACAACCAACAGCAGCCAGTTAAGCCTAATTAGTATGATGCAGGAATTTTTCTCTGAAGGCTCCCAACAGCTACAGCCAAGTAAGCAGACCCAGATCACCCGCCTCTTGGAGCAGGTTCAGGTGTACCTGCAGTCTGGCTCACAAAGCCTCTTCTCAGACCCCCTGGACTTCTGGGCAGGCAGATTACAACAGTGGCCGGAACTGTCCCACTATGCACTAGGGCTTCTTTCCTGCCCAGCCTCAAGTGTCATGTCAGAGAGGGTTTTTAGTGCCACTGGGGGAGTGGTGACACCCAAAAGGACAAATCTGTCACCGTGCAGTGTTCAAAAAAATACCTTTATAAAAATGAATAAAGGCTGGATTACATCCGAATTTCCTACTCCTCTTGCTGATGCTGGTGGTGATTAGATCAGGCCTTGCAGGGCAGAATAGTGTGAGTGCCTTCCCACTGTTGCTGTCAGCCGGGCCATAATTTTACAGCCAAATGTCTTGTGTCATGTCATGTGCTGTGTGAACCCGAAGTCTCCAAAACCCTATTTCAAAACCAAACACTGTTGTCTACCTCCGCCTCCGATTTCTACGCTTAGTAGGAGAGTAGCTGTTGTTCGTTAACGTTACTAATAGTTCTATTTAGTATTGTTAAGTTTGTTTTGGAGCCTCAGCCTTTAGTCCCCCCCCCCCAAAAAAAATAAATAAATAAAAATAAATTTATATATATATATATATATATATATATATATATATATATATACAGTACAGACCAAAAGTTTGGACACACCTTCTCATTCAAAGAGTTTTCTGTATTTTCAGGACTATGAAAATTGTAGATTCACACTGAAGGCATCAAAACTATGAATTAAAACATGTGGAATTATATACTTAACAAAAAAGTGTGAAACAACTAAAAATATGTCTTATATTCTAGGTTCTTCAAAGTAGCCACCTTTTGCTTTGATTACTGCTTTGCACACTCTTGGCATTCTCTTGATGAGCTTCAAGAGGTAGTCACCTGAAATGGTTTTCACTTCACAGGTGTGCCCTGTCAGGTTTTATAAGTGGGATTTCTTGCCTTATAAATGGGGTTGGGACCATGAGTTGTGTTGGGCAGAAGTCAGGTGGATACACAGCTGATAGTCCTACTGAAAAGACTGTTAGAATTTGTATTATGGCAAGAAAAAAGCAGCTAAGTAAAGAAAATCGAGTGGCCATCATTACTTTAAGAAATGAAGGTCAGTCAGTCCGAAAAATTGGGAAAACTTTGAAAGTGTCCCCAAGTGCAGTTGCAAAAACCATCAAGCGCTACAAAGAAACTGGCTCACATGAGGACCGCCCCAGGAAAGGAAGACCAAGAGTCACCTCTGCTACGGAGGATAAGTTCATCCGAGTCACCAGCCTCAGAAATCGCAGGTTAACAGCAGCTCAGATTAGAAACCAGGTCAATGCCACACAGTTCTAGCAGCAGACACATCTCTACAACAACTGTTAAGAGGAGACTGTGTGTACCAGGCCTTCATGGTAAAATAGCTGCTAGGAAACCACTGCTAAGGACGGGCAACAAGCAGAATAGACTTGTTTGGGCTAAAGAACACAAGGAATGGACATTAGACCAGTGGAAATCTGTGCTTTGGTCTGATGAGTCCAAATTTGAGATCTTTGGTTCCAACCACCGTGTCTTTGTGCGACGCAGAAAAGGTGAACGGATGAACTCTACATGCCTGGTTTCCACCATGAAGCATGGAGGAGGAGGTGTGATGGTGCTTTGCTGGTGACACTGTTGGGGATTAATTCTAAGGCATACTGAACCAGCATGGCTACCACAGCATCTTGCAGCGGCATGCTATTCCATCCGGTTTGCGTTTAGTTGGACTATCATTTATTTATCAACAGGACAATGACCCCCAAACACACCTCCAGGCTGTGTAATGGCTATTTAACCAAGAAGGAGAGTGATGGGGTGCTACGCCAGATGCCTGGCCTCCACAGTCACCAGACCTGAACCCAATCGAGATGGTTTGGGGTGAGCTGGACCGCAGAGTGAAGGCAAAAGGGCCAACAAGTGCTAAGCATCTCTGGGAACTCCTTCAAGACTGTTGGAATACCATTTCAGGTGACTACCTCTTGAAGCTCATCAAGAGAATGCCAAGAGTGTGCAAAGCAGTAATCAAAGCAAAAGGTGGTTACTTTGAAGAACCTAGAATATAAGACATATTTTCAGTTGTTTCACACTTTTTTGTTAATACCACCTACAAAAAGGACCACCAAAGCCACGGTAAAAGTCAGATACTTTATTAAATCAAAACATATAATACATAACACAACAAGATAAAATAGCGGATGTCATATCAGTATGAGGATACACTGGTGAGAATATACATAACAATAGCAGCAGCCCAGCCAAATGTACAGAATAAATCTATAAATATATAAATATACATATTACATATATGTATATTTACAGATATATTATTTATCAGCATTGCTTTTTTTTCATTTTGTCATGTTTTTCACTTATGTACTTTCACATGTCATTGATTATTATTATCATAATTATATTATTATTTTTTCACATATTTATATTTATTCTGCATATTTAATGTATTGTTTATTGTGCATGTTGATGTCACTGGCACTTTTTGCACTTATCACGTGTGTCACTGTTGCTCACCGCATGCATTTGTTTGGTTATTTTTCATCACCTTAACACACTATATTTATTCATGTACATCAATTTATATTGGTATTTCATTATAAAAAATTTTGTGTCAATTTGTGACAACTTACATTACACTGTGGGGTTTATTCATGTTTATATGTAATTATGCATCTTGTCACCTTTGTTGGATGAATCACATGATCTCTCAATTGTAGAATGCATTGATTATTCATTTTGATTGATGCGCCGATATCTGGGCGCCGCGGGAGATTCCATTCTGCACATGCTTGCGTGAAGGCCTGATTTGCGTTCCCCGGAGCGGATATGTGCAGAGACTTCCGGTCATGTGATCGGGGTCCTGCACACAGACCGAATGGAATATAGTGTTTGATAGATTCGATTGGCGCTTTTGATTACATCTGTTTGGAGTGATATGGAGGGGTAACCATATATTGGGGGATGTCGCGTCCATGGATGGATGAATGATTCCAGGTATGACTTGCAGTAGGTATGAATGTGATGCGTTCCAAGGTGGAATGCATGGTGCCGGCACTGGATGTATGGTTGGCGGAAGTGACATCATATGGGAGGCGCTGTACTATTGCCAGCTGAGGCTCATTATGAGTGTATAAAAGCATGGCTGCTTAGCCACACTGTTATCCCCTGAGGAAGCTATCGGCGAAACGCGCGTCGGGTTCAGAGTCTGGTGGGTATCCATATGGATTTGATTGTTTAGGTACTGGTATCGCCCGTTGCCTATGTTTTAATGTGTTTGGACGTATTATTCTCTTGCATAGCATGTGACTCCCCTGTTTCCTAATGGTTTGCACTATGCACTTTAGTGGGTTGACATGTATAGTTACATGTTTTTGCAGGCAATATATGTAATATGTATATTTATATATATATAGATTTATTCTGTACATTTGGCTGGGCTGCTGCTATTATTATGTATATTCTCACCAGTGTATCCTCATACTGATATGACATCCGCTATTTTATCTTGTTGTGTTATGTATTATACGTTTTGATTTAATAAAGTATCTGGCTTTTACCGTGGCTTTGGTGGTCCTTTTTGTAGGTGGTATTGGATAGGTTTGGCCCCTTGCCCATTTATAATATATATTGCTCGGCTTATAGGTGTTGATTCACACTTTTTTGTTAAGTATATAATTCCACATGTGTTAATTCATAGTTTTGATGCCTTCAGTGTGAATCTACAATTTTCATAGTCATGAAAATACAGAAAACTCTTTGAATGAGAAGGTGTGTCCAAACTTTTGGTCTGTACTATATATATATATGTATATATGTATATATATATATATATATATATATATATATAATAAAAAATAAATTTACACTGCCTCTGCCTCCCGTACAAGTTATATTAGCGGACATTGTTATACACCACCGCAGTCTGTTGTATTTATTTTACCTGTCACTCTATGCTGATATACCTCGTCCCCTACTACTACTGACCGGGGCAGCCATAAAAAGCTCATATATAATTTTCACTGCCTATGTTAAGGTAGTATGTACAGGCTGGTTGCCCAAAGAAGCCAATCCTTTTTTATTTTTCTGTCTGTCAATTGCAATCAGTTAACAGCAGTGTGTGTAATGTAGTAATACTTCGGCCGGCAGACACCGCTGTGTTCATTAATATGGGAAAATGACCATGGGAAAAAAACTCTGTCTTCTTCACACTATGTTAGGATCAGGAAGGTATTAAAAGTTTAACAAAACACTCAAAACACAGGTTTTTCAAGAATATCATAAAAACTTTTTAACAAATAAATAATATAATAAAGAAAAGAAAGGAACAAAAAAATAAGATTACGCCAGCCTTTGCTGATGTCGGGCCATCATGTCCTGCAGCTCTTGCAGCTCCAGCTGCAGGCCACAAATGAACCGGGAGGCAGCATGGAGCCTGGACCCAAGGCGCCGTAATCCAACTTCCACTTCAAAGTCAGTGGGGATGTCTGTAGGGGTGGAAACAGTTATGTACTTAGTTTGTATGATCGAGTTACAGTGGTTGTCCCACAAAAAAAATCTAAACTTTAATGTACTGGAGCGACTTATTCTGTGACATGTATTCTGTACTGACTGAGCCTTTTGTAGTACTTACTGGACACCCATACGGTGTGGTCTTCCCATGGTCCAGGGGAAAACTGCTCCCTGTCGGTTGGAGCTACCAAAGATAAAACATACATTTAGCTCATATTTTGAAGACAGAAGGTCCACCCATTACACTTTTTTTTTACCTACCTTCTACCTCTGGTAGCTGGGCTGGTGGTGTTGGAGGGGAAGGTGGGGTCCTCTCTTGCTGGGGTGGAGGGCAGTGAGAGCAGCTCCTCTGTGGTGCAGCAGCTGTCAAAAATCATTAAATAATGGCCTAAGGCTACTTCTACACTAGCGGCAGCCAGGATCCGGCGGGTGAAGGATCCCTCCGGATCCGTGATGCCGCAGGTACACGTGTGGAGCCGGAACCGCGCTCTGGCCCAAATTCACTGTAATGGGGACTGGCCGCGGATCCGGCCACAGCACGTTAACCCCTGCTGAGAGGCAGCCGCAGCGAAAATACAACAGTTACATGTTGTATTTTCGCTCCGGCTGCCTCTCAGCAGGGGTTAACGTCCTGCATAAAGTGTGCTGTTCTGATTGTCCTTGTACAGACCTTTGTCTGTTTACCAACTCTGACCTTTTGCTGACTATTGTCTGCTTACCGTATTGACCTTTTTCTTCCTTTTCTGACCTTGAACTAGTTTCATGGATTCCCAAATAATTTACTTGCCCTAACCTCAGCCTATTTCCTCAATACGAGTATTACCTGACACTTTGGTGTTTTGCAACAGTGTCTGACTCACACTGCCAACAATACTGAGACTATTCCAAGCAGTTACAGCCTTATGTATACCCTGCAGTGAAGGCTGCTTACCAGTATAGGGGTTAAAGGTTAAAAATCAGTGGGTTAAAACAGTGAAAACTGCCAAAGTGGACTGCCAAAATAATGTTCTCTGGACTAGTCCAAAGTCAAACCAGTTCACAGTGGATCCACATCTACTGTACATAACTAAACGCCTGCAAGAAGGTTGATTCTGTGAATTTTTGATAAATATTATTTGAATAATTTTATGTTATATATTTTTGTTACATCACTTTACATCTAGATACTGTTTGAATGAAGATTAAATATCCACATATGATAAAAAAAAGAAACACTCTAAATGAGGAATCCGTATATTTTCACATAAGGGTATGTTATTATATCCTGCTTGACTACACATGTAATGTACATCAGTGTCTGGCTGTGAAGTTGTCATCTATGTGCTTGGTAGAATAAAATTAGACAGAGTCAGTCACATAGTTTTATAGACCATTTATCATGTGCAAAGTACATTGACAATGCAGCATTCTGTATTACGAAGTGTCTGGTATTTGTGATAAAGGCATGACTTACAGTGCAATCCATTCTGCTTGCAAAAGCTGGGAAAAATGAAATACTGAGTACTGAGCACTGGGTAATCTTATTTGGTTGATTTAGTACCGGTGTAGCAGTTCTGGTACAATTTACTGCCCGGTCATATAGGTGTGCTTATGCTTACATATTATTATCTGTAAAGTAGCAGATAAAACTGGCAAATTGGCCAGCGAAGAAAAATATGAAAATTTTCAAAAAAAGGAAACAAAATGGCTGTAATTGGAAAATAAACTTTTATGCATTTGCTTACCTAAGGAAGAGAAAATTATCCAAATATGACTATCCTTCACAGAAGAAATACATTGCATATAGCAGGTACTGTATATACTACTTGGTTATAAATGCTTATAATTACATAGTGACAAAATAGAACAGCAATAAACCATAAATATATGTAAACCTGCTGATGATTTGCGCTATTGCTGCTGTTAAATTTGTTTGGTTGCTTCCTTTCAAGCTAGATCTTTACATATTTGTATATTATTTCTTAAATAATGCTCATAGGTAGAGATGAGCGAGTAGTGTTCGATCGAGCCGGTATTCGATCGAATACTACGCTATTCGGCATACTCGATTTCAATCGAGTATAACGGCGATGGCGCACTTAGAATTCGTTTCCCCTCCCACCTTCCCTGGCGCTCTTTTTCCACCAATCAACATGCAGGGGGGGTATGACAGGCACGCTGAGCACGCTGGCAGCACGAAAACAGCGTCTACATGGATTGGCTGGAAAAACCATGTGACCTCGAATATTAAAAACTCAGCTCTTCCTGCTCGTACGCATATGCTGCGTGAACTTAGTCAGGGACAGAGGATGGAGAAGGGACAGACAGGTTTTAGCAGTTGGACAGGCAGGAGCGTGATTAAAAGCCCTTATCAGGGCTACTATAGTGCACTACAGTGATAGCTTTACTACAAGATACACTTTACAGAGAACGGCTGCCGTATTCAGGGATAGCTGCTGGAGTAGGGACAGAGAGAGGCATTAGTGGTGTATTAGGTGCTCTGATACATACCAAACTATATTTGGCACTACTGTTCAGCGTTCTTTTTGGCTGAAAAACCCTGTTATATAACTAGTGTGTATATGCACCATCTGATCTGGCAGTATATGGCTGTGAATTTTATTTTATTTTTTTAAATACAGTTTATTTGGCTCTAGTGTTCTGGGTTCTGTGTGCCTGCAATACCCTTTTTGTATTCCAGGTGTAAATACCCACCGTCTGTACAGTTAGTACACGGCTGTGTACCTTGAAATATACAATATCTAGGCCTTTTAATTGGCCACTGTACTGTGCGTTCTCTTGCTAAATTATTTCACATACCTGGTGTAAATACCCACCGTCTGTTCAGTTAGTACACGGCTGTGTACCTGAAATATACATATCTAGGCCCATTTAATTGGCCACTGTACTGTGCGTTCTCTTGCTAAATTATTTCACATACCTGGTGTAAATACCCACCGTCTGTTCAGTTACTACACGGCTGTGTACCTTGAAATATACAATATCTAGGCCTTTTAATTGGCCACTGTACTGTGGCGGTTCTCTTGCTAAATTATTTCACATACCTGGTGTATAATACCCACCGTCTGTACAGTTAGTACACGGCAGTGTACCTTGAAATATAACAATATCTAGGCCATTTATTGGCCACTGTACTGTGCGTTCTGTTGCTAAATATTTTCACATACCTGGTGTAAATAACCCACCGTCTGTTCAGTTACTACACTGCTGTGTACTTGCAATATACAATATCTAGGCCTTTTAATTGGCCACTGTACTGTGCGTTCTCTTGCTAAATATTTCACATCCTGGTGTAAATTCCCCACCGTCTGTTCAGTTAGTACACTGGGCTGTGTACCTTGAAATATAACAATATCTAGGCCTTTTAATTGGCAACTGTACTGTGCGTTCTCTTGCAAAATTAATTTCACATACCTGGTGTTAAATACCCACCGTCTGTTCAGTTAGTACACGGCTGTGTACCTTGAAATATACAATATCTAGGCCTTTTAATTGGCCACTGTACTGTGCGTTCTCTTGCAAAATTAATTTCACATACCTGGTGTTAATACCCACCGTCTGAACAGTTAGTACACGGCTGTGTACCTTGAAATATACAATATCTAGGCCTTTTAATTGGGCCACTGTACTGTGCGTGTTTTCTCTTGCTAAATTATTTCACATACCTGGTGTAAATACCCACCGTCTGTTCAGTTAGTACACGGCGGCTGTGTACCTTGAAATATACAATATCTAGGCCTTTTAATTGGCCACTGTACTGTGCGTTCTCTTGCTAAATTATTTCACATACCTGGTGTTAAATACCCACCGTCTGTTCAGTTAGTACACGGCTGTGTACCTTGAAATATACAATATCTAGGCCCTTTTAATTGGCCACTGTACTGTGCGTTCTCTTGCTAAATTATTTCACATACCTGGTGTAAATACCCACCGTCTGTTCAGTTAGTACACGGCTGTGTACCTTGAAATATACAATATCTAGGCCATTTAATTGGCCACTGTACTGTGCGTTCTCTTGCTAAATTATTTCACATACCTGGTGTAAATACCCACCGTCTGTTCAGTTACTACACGGCTGTGTACCTTGAAATATACAATATCTAGGCCTTTTAATTGGCCACTGTACTGTGCGTTCTCTTGCTAAATTATTTCACATACCTGGTGTAAATACCCACCGTCTGTACAGTTAGTACACGGCAGTGTACCTTGAAATATACAATATCTAGGCCTTTTAATTGGCCACTGTACTGTGCGTTCTCTTGCTAAATTATTTCACATACCTGGTGTAAATACCCACCGTCTGTTCAGTTAGTACACGGCTGTGTACCTTGAAATATAACAATATCTAGGCCATTTAATTGCCACTGTACTGTGCGTTCTTCTGCTAATTATTTTCACATACCTGGTGTAAATACCCACCGTCTGTACAGTTAGTACACGGCAGTGTACCTTGAAATATACAATATCTAGGCCTTTTAATTGGCCACTGTACTGTGCGTTCTGTTGCTAAATTATTTCACATACCTGGTGTAAATACCACCGTCTGTTCAGTTACTACACGGCTGTGTACCTTGAAAATATACAATATCTAGGCCTTTAATTGGCCACTGTACTGTGCGTTCTCTGCTAAATTATTTCACATACCTGGTGTAAATACCCACCGTCTGTACAGTTAGTACACGGCTGTGTACCTTGAAATATACAATATCTCGGCCATTTAATTGGCCACTGTACTGTGCGTTCTTCCTTGCTAAATTATTTCACATACCTGGTGTAAATAACCCCACCGTCTGTTCAGTTACTACACGGCTGTGTACCTTGAAAATATACAATATATAGGCCTTTTAATTGGCAACTGTACTGTGCGTTCTCTTGCAAAATTATTTCACATACCTGGTGTTAAATACCCACCGTCTGTTCAGTTAGTACACGGCTGTGTACCTTGAAATATACAATATCTAGGCCATTTAATTGGCAACTGTACTGTGCGTTCTCTTGCAAAATAATTTCACATACCTGGTGTAAATACCCACCGTCTGTTCAGTTAGTACACGGCTGTGTACCTTGAAATATACAATATATAGGCCTTTTAATTGGCAACTGTACTGTGCGTTCTCTTGCTAAATTATTTCACATACCTGGTGTTAAATACCCACCGTCTGTTCAGTTAGTACACGGCTGTGTACCTTGAAAATATACAATATCTAGGCCTTTTTAATTGGCAACTGTACTGTGCGTTCTCTTGCTAAATTAATTTCACATACCTGGTGTTAAATACCCACCGTCTGTTCAGTTAGTACACGGCTGTGTACCTTGAAATATACAATATATAGGCCTTTTAATTGGCAACTGTACTGTGCGTTCTCTTGCAAAATTATTTCACATACCTGGTGTTAAATACCCACCGTCTGTTCAGTTAGTACACGGCTGTGTACCTTGAAATATACAATATATAGGCCTTTAATTGGGCAACTGTACTGTGCGTTCTCTTGCAAAATTAATTTCACATACCTGGTGTTAAATACCCACCGTCTGAACAGTTAGTACACGGCTGTGTACCTTGAAATATACAATATCTAGGCCTTTTAATTGGCAACTGTACTGTGCGTTCTCTTGCAAATTATTTCACATACCTGGTGTTAAATACCCACCGTCTGTTCAGTTACTACACGGCTGTGTACCTTGAAATATACAATATATAGGCCTTTTAATTGGCCACTGTACTGTGCGTTCTCTTGCTAAATATTTCACATACCTAATTATATACCCAAATATTGTATTTGCAACCAAAAAAAAAAAAAAATGCGGAGGGGGGCTAGCGGAATCGGACGTGGACGAGGACAGGGGCGCGGAAATGCTGTTGGTGGCCTTGTTGAAGCCAGTGGGGATACAATGCGTGCTGGTGAGGGTCAGCCAGGATCCCACTCATCCAGAATCCCTGCCTTTATGGGACAGTTAAGCAGGGGGCGAGTTACACCGCTGTCGAGGCCTGAGCAGGTTGAACAGGTGGTGCAATGGATAGCCGATAGCGCTTCCACACAGTTGTCCACCAGCCAGTCATCCACACAGTCTCACTCTGACCCTCCTTCCTCCACACCTGGCCAACAGAGTCATCCCACCCTTGACCCCTCCCAGGAGCTCTTTTCGGGTCCTTTTTCAGATGTGCCGGAAGAATCCCAGGAGCTAGCAGAGGAATTTTTTTGTAGTGATGCCCAAACACTTGAGTTTTCGCCATCTCCTGCTGATGTGGACCCTGAACCAGCATCTGTTATCATGAGCGATGATGATGATGAGACGCAGTTGCCATCAAGGGAGGCTGCTGGAATGTCCAGTGGGCAGGAGGAGGAGCAGAGTGAGGAAGAGGAGGTGGTGGATGACGAAATGACCGACCCCACTTGGCCAGGGGTGATGTCCAGCGGGGAAAGCAGTGGAGAGGTGGTGGTCTGCGCAGCACCGAAAAAGGCAGCAAGAGGCAGAGGGATGTCCAGAGGCCAGAGGGATGTCCAGAGGCAGAGGGATGTCCAGAGGCAGAGGGATGTCCAGAGGCAGAGGGATGTCCACAGGCAGAGGGATGTCCAGAGGCAGAGGACAGTCCAGACAGAGTAGTGAGGCCACAGCCAGCACGGCCGAAGCTGTTCCCAGGCAGCGGGCAGTCGCGCGAAGCTCCCTCATCGAGGCCTCGTACTTCTGTGGTGTGGAGATTTTTTAATGTTTGTGCGGATGACAAACTGAGCGCGGTTTGCACACTCTGCCACTCAAAACTGAGTAGGGGGCTCTGAGAAGAGCAATCTGACCACCTCAGGCATGCGGCGTCACTTGGAAGTCAAGCACTGGGCTGAGTGGGAGAGAGCAAACGCAATACAACCTGCGCCCGGTCCTTGCTGCCACTGCCTCTTCCCCTTTGTTGTGTGCTGCCACTGCGGTCCAGACCTCCAGCCAGGACACCTCCACATCTGCCTCTGCCTCGGCTACTTTGGGGCCTTCTCCTTCAGCCTCCCTTCCCCGCCTCTTCGCCTGCACCTTCAACACTCCTCGTCCCATCAACTGTCCATCCTCGCAGGCGTTCGACTGCAGGCGGAAGTACGCCTTGAGTCACCCCCAAGCCCAAGCCTTAAACTGCCACATCTCCAAACTGCTGGCCCTGGAGATGTTGCCGTTTAGGCTTGTGGAGACGCAGGCCTTCCGCGACCTGATGGCGGCTGCCGCACCTCGCTATTTCCGTCCCTAGCCGCCACTACTTTTCCCGGAGTGCCGTCCCGCCTGCACCAGCACGTGTCGCGTAACATCAGGCGGGCCCTGAGGTACGCAGTCAGGCGCAAAGGTCCACTTGACCACCGACTCGTGGACAAGCGCTTGCGGCCAGGGACGCTACATCTCTTTGACGGCACACTGGGTGAATGTAGTGGAAGCGGGGACGGGGTCGCAAACAGAGACAGCCTACCTACCACCCCCGCCCAAGATTGCCAGCATGGGTTCTGATAAACCCCCCTCCTCCTCCTCCTCCTCCTCTGCCTTAACATCGCCCTCAGCCGCTAGCTGGAAGCGTTGCAGCACTGGCGCGGGGAGACATCAGCAGGCGGTGCTTAAGCTCATCAGCTTGGCGACAGGAAGCACAGCGCCCCAGAGGTGAGGGACGCCATATTGCAACAGACGGAGATGTGGCTGTCGCCGCTGCAGCTAGGACCAGGCATGGTCGTGTGCGATAACGGCCGTAACCTGGTGGCGGCTCTGGAGCTTGCCGAACTCAATCACGTACCATGCTGGCCCACGTTTTTAATCTGGTAGTCCAAAATTTCTAAAGACTTACCCCAACCTGGCAGAGCTACTGGTGAAAGTGCGGCGCTTGTGCGCTCACTTTCGGAAGTCAACTGTAGCTGCTGCTAGCTTAAAAAAACTCCAGCAACGCCTCCATTTGCCTGAACATCGGCTGTTGTGCGACCTGGCCCACTCGCTGGAATTCCACCTATTCCATGTTGGCCAGGGTGTGTGAGCAGCAGAGAGCATTGATGGAGTACCAGATTATGAATCCACGCGTGCCTCCAACTCAGCTCCCTCAGTTTGCCAACCACGAGTGGCCATGGATGGCAGACGTATGCGATGTACTTGCGTATCTTTGAGGAGTCCACCAAGAAGGTCAGCAGCGAGGACGCTATAGTGAGCGTAACCATCCCGCTCCTATGCGTCCTTAAAGAATCCCTCATCGCAATAAGGGAGAACGCATTGGCACGCAGAGGAGACGGGGGTAGGAGGAGACGCAACGGAGCTACACAGTCAGACCACACTTTTGTCTGCTTCACGGTGGCAGTTGCAGGAGGAGGAGGATGAGGAGGAGGAGGACGACGTGGAGGTGGCTGTGGAAGAGGAGGAGGATGCTGGCGGCGAGGGTAGCAGTCAGGCTGTGTGCGTCCCATTGGTTCAGCGGCGGATGGGACGGAGAGGAGGCGGAAGAGGAAGAGGAGGAAATGGCAAGTGATCCTTCTGGTGGGGGCAGTGAGGTCATGCCTATTCAGAGTCTGGCACACATGGCTGACTTCATGCTGGGCTGCTTTTCCCGGGACACACGTGTTGTCCGGATAGTGGAGAACAAACTGTACTGGGTCTTCGCAATCCTGGACCCCCGGTATAAAGGATAACGTCTCTTCTTTTATTCCGTAGAGGAGAGGACGAATCGATTGCTGGAATACCAGAGGGAACTCGTGCAGAACATGATGGAGATTTTCCCACCCACCATCGCTGGCGGCAGAGAGGAGAGGGTCTCCCAGAGTCCCACAACATCTATCAGGCCCACAGCCACCAGGGAACACTCTCCAAGGTGTGGGACACGTTCATGGCACCCCCTCGTGCAACTTCCATCACTGCGGGGCCCGCTATCAGCAGGAGGGACAAGTATCGGCGGATGTTGCGGGAGTACCTGGCAGACCGTACCCCTGTCCTCCCCGATCCCTCGGCGTCCTACACTTACTGGGTCTCCAAGTTGGACACGTGGCTGGAACTGTCCCTGTACGCCTTGGAGGTGCTTGCCTGCCCTGCCGCCAGCGTGCTATCAGAAAGGGTGTTCAGCGCAGCCGGGGGCATTATAACCGATAAGCGCAGCCGCCTGTCAACCGACAGTGCGGACAGGCTGACGCTAATCAAAATGAACAGCAAGTGGATTGACCCGGACTTTGCTTCTCCAACCGTGGAAAGCAGCCAAAAGTGAAGTGCCATCTGTATGAAGTGCCATTTCCTCCTCCACCTCCTCCTCCTCCCTCCTTAACCGCCGTAGAATTGCTCCGTAAATAAGAAAAATTTATATATTTATGGCTCAACTCTTGGGCCTCCACAAAATGTTTAAGAGGTCTCACCTCTTGGGCCTCCACATAATTTTTAAGAGGTCTCACCTCTTGGGCCTGCACAAAATGTTTAAGAGGTCTCACCTCTTGGGCCTCCACATAATTTTTAAGAGGTCTCACCTCTTGGGCCTCCGCAAAATGTTTAAGAGGTCTCACCTCTTGGGCCTCCACATAATTTTTAAGAGGTATCACCTCTTGGGCCTCCACATAATTTTTAAGAGGTCTCACCTCTTGGGCCTCCACATAATTTTTAAGAGGTCTCACCTCTTGGGCCTGCACAAAATGTTTAAGAGGTGTCACCTCTTGGGCCTCCACATAATTTTTAAAAGGTCTCACCTCTTGGGCCTCCACATAATTTTTAAGAGGTCTCACCTCTTGGGCCTCCACAAAATCTTTAAGAGGTCTCACCTCTTGGGCCTCCACAAAATGTTTAAGAGGTGTCACCTCTTGGGCCTCCACATAATTTTTAACAGGTCTCACCTCTTGGGCCTCCAATAATTTTAAAGAGTCTCACCTCTTGGGCCTCCACAAAATCTTTAAGAGGTCTCACCTCTTGGGCTCCATAAAATGTTAAGAGGTCTCACCTCTGGGCCTCCACATAATTTTAAGAGGTCTCACCCTCTTGGGCCTGCACAAAATGTTTAAGAGGTCTCACCTCTTGGGCCTCACAAATCTTTAAGAGGTCTCACCTCTTGGGCCTCCACATAATTTTTAAGAGGTCTCACCTCTTGGGCCTCCACAAAATGTTTAAGAGGTGTCACCTCTGGGCCTCCACAAAATGTTTAAGAGGTGTCACCTCTTGGGCCTCCACATAATTTTTAACAGGTCTCACCTCTTGGGCCTCCACATATTTTTTAAGAGGTCTCACCTCTTGGGCTCACAAAATCTTTAAGAGGTCTCACCTTGGGCTCCACAAATCTTAAGAGGTTACCTTGGCCTCCAACAAAATCTTTAAGAGGTCTCACCTCTTGGGCCTCCACATAATTTTAAGAGGTCTCACCTCTTGGGCCTCCACAAATGTTTGAGGTCTCACCTCTTGGGCCTCCACATAATTTTTTAACAGGTCTCACCTCTTGGGCTCCACATAATTTTAAAGAGGTCTCACCTCTTGGGCCTCCACAAAATCTTTAAGAGGTCTCACCTCTTGGGCCTCCACAAAATCTTTAAGAGGTCTCACCTCTTGGGCCTCCACATAATTTTTAAGGAGGTCTCACCTCTTGGGCCTCCACATAATTTTTAAGAGGTCTCACCTCTTGGGCCTCCACAAAATGTTTAAGAGGTGTCACCTCTTGGGCCTCCACAAAATGTTTAAGAGGTGTCACCTCTTGGGCCTCCACAAAATCTTTAAGAGGTCTCACCTCTTGGGCCTCCACAAAATGTTTAAGAGGTGTCACCTCTTGGGCCTCCACATAATTTTAACAGGTCTCACCTCTTGGGCCTCCACATAATTTTTAAGAGGTCTCACCTCTTGGGCCTCCACAAAATCTTTAAGAGGTCTCACTCTTGGGCCTCCACAAAACCTTTAAGAGGTCTCACCTCTTGGGCCTCCACATAATTTTTAAGAGGTCTCACCTCTTGGCCTCCACATAATTTTTAAGAGGTCTCACCTCTTGGGCCTCCACAAAATGTTTAAGAGGTGTCACCTCTTGGGCCTCCACAAAATCTTTAAGAGGTCTCACCTCTTGGGCCTCCACAAAATGTTTAAGAGGTGTCACCTCTTGGGCCTCCACATAATTTTTAACAGGTCTCACCTCTTGGGCCTCCACATAATTTTTAAGAGGTCTCACCTCTTGGGCCTCCACAAAATCTTTAAGAGGTCTCACCTCTTGGGCCTCCACAAAATGTTTAAGAGGTGTCACCTCTTGGGCCTCCACATAATTTTTAACAGGTCTCACCTCTTGGGCCTCCACATAATTTTTAAGAGGTCCTCCACCTCTTGGGCCTCCACAAAATCTTTAAGAGGTCTCACCTCTTGGGCCTCCACAAAATCTTTAAGAGGTCTCACCTCTTGGGCCTGCACAAAATCTTTAAGAGGTCTCACCTCTTGGGCCTCCACAAAATCTTTAAGAGGTCTCACCTCTTGGGCCTCCACATAATTTTTAAGAGGTCTCACCTCTTGGGCCTTCACATAATTTTAAAGAGTCTCACCTCTTGGGCCTCCACAAAATCTTTAAGAGGTTGTCACCCTTGGGCCTCCACAAAATCTTTAAGAGGTCTCACCTCTTGGGCCTCCACAAAATCTTTAGAGGTCTCACCTCTTGGGCCTGCACAAAATGTTTAAGAGGTCTCACCTCTTGGGCCTCCACATAATTTTTAACAGGTTCCCCTTGGGCCTCCATAATTTTAAAGAGGTCTCACCTCTTGGGCCTCCACAAAATGTTTAAAGAGGTCTCACCTCTTGGGCCTCCACAAAATCTTTAAGAGGTCTCACCTCTTGGGCCTCCACAAAATCTTTAAGAGGTCTCACCTCTTGGGCCTCCACAAAATCTTTAAGAGGTCTCACCTCTTGGGCCTCCACAAAATCTTTAAGAGGTCTCACCTCTTGGGCCTCCACAAAATCTTTAAGAGGTCTCACCTCTTGGGCCTCCACAAAATCTTTAAGAGGTCTCACCTCTTGGGCCTCCACAAAATTTTAAGGTCTCACCTCTTGGCCTCACAATTTTAACAGGTCTCACCTCTTGGGCCTCCACATAATTTTTAAGAGGTCTCACCTCTTGGGCCTCCACAAAATCTTTAAGAGGTCTCACCTTATGGGCCTCCACAAAATGTTAAGAGGTCTCAACCTCTTGGGCCTCCACATAATTTTTAACAGGTCTCACCTCTTGGGCCTCCACATAATTTTTAAGAGGTCTCACCTCTTGGTCTCCACAAAATGTTTTAAGAGGTCTCACCTCTTGGGCCTCCACATAATTTTTAACAGGTCTCACCTCTTGGGCCTCCACATAATTTTAAAGAGGTCTCACCTCTTGGGCCTCCACAAAATCTTTAAGAGGTCTCACCTCTTGGGCCTCCACAAAATCTTTAAGAGGTCTCACCTCTTGGGCCTCCACAAAATGTTTAAGAGGTCTCACCTCTTGGGCCTCCACATAATTTTTAACAGGTCTCACCTCTTGGGCCTCCACATAATTTTAAGAGGTCTCACCTCTTGGGCCTCCACAAAATCTTTAAGAGGTCTCACCTCTTGGGCCTCCACAAAATCTTTAAGAGGTCTCACCTCTTGGGCCTCCACATAATTTTTAAGAGGTCTCACCTCTTGGGCCTCCACAAAATGTTTAAGAGGTCTCACCTCTTGGGCCTGCACATAATTTTTAACCCGTCTCACCTCTTGGGCCTCCACATAATTTTTAAGAGGTCTCACCTCTTTAGCCTCCACACAATTTTTAAGACGTCTCACCTCTTGGGCCTCCACAAAATTTTCCATGAGCCTCTGGCCAGCCCACGGCCTCTTCCTGCCTTTTGCGGTCCTACGCATCCCTCAACATCCCCACTGCTTTACCTGCTAGACATGACACTGGGCCAGGTCGGGTCACTGACATCTCTAGCGCCAACAATTTGGGCATTTTAAGGCTTCTGCATGTGTTTGAGTTGTTTTTACATTTTAAAGAAGACATGTCTGACCACATTTCACACACACACACAATGACAATTAGGGGTGGGGTCTATTTGCTTTCCCCCTTGCCTATGCCATCTGTGGTTGTCATAGGCAACGTGATTTTAAGGGGTGCAGAATTTCATCTTCTTTTTTGTCTAGTTTGGCTTGGGGTCCATCGCAATGTAGAGGAAAGAAGGTTTCCTTGTATGGTCTCACTTTACAGAGAGGTTACATTGTCTTTGGAGTGTATTGTTGAGAGGCTGTGATAGTGGCGTAATAGTGCGACTTGGGCACGTTATATGCACCCAGACATGCTTCCCCTGCTGTCCCAGTTGCATTCCAGCAGTGTTGGCATCCTTTTCTGAGGTTTCAGGGTGGACTTGGTGACCTCCAAGTGGTCGAATTGAGATTTCCAAGTGGCGAGCATTTTTTCCCCATAGACTTTAATGGGATTCGATATTCGGTCGAATAGTCGAATTTCGCGGTCTATTCGAATCGAATTTCGAACTTTCAAATATTTCACTACTCGCTCATCTCTACTCATAGGTGATATACCATAATGCATTTTATTTTTTATTTATGTGCTTTATGAGCCATTTATATATCTTGTGCTTTGAGGGGCAGGCAGTATTTGTGTGCAAATGTAAGAATACAACTACACACAGACTATGTATACACTAGGGTCACAGTTAGGTCATAGTAGGGCCATTTGTACGTGGTGCTTTAAAAATATAAAACAAAATATGGATATATAGGAGAAAAAATGGACGCAAGTCATGAAAAAGCTGCAGCTAGGGTAAAAACAGTAAACAAATCTGTTAAACTAGTTGCTGATGGATTCTGCAGTTTTTTAAGCAAGTGTTGATCAGAAGAAAAATGTGGTAACTTAGTACTGGTTATTATTTTCTATGTCATCTATGCCTTGGAAATGCTTGGTAATATAACAGAGGGACATATTAGAATATACAGACCCTATAACAAGTGGCCTATTTCTTTATTTACGTACATCTCTATTTTACCCAATATTTTTCTAACACTGCCTTTCAATAAGCTCATATGAGCTGTTTATGGTTCATTCTAGATATTAGTTACAAATATGCAAGGTTTTATTAAAAAATGAAAATAATAACATGTCTTAAGTAAATAATGCCCTTAGCTTCAAATATTATCAGATGTATTCCTAGTAAAAAGATATTATTCTTAAATACGTATATCATTTTCCACAAGATCTTGTTCATTTCTGGTAAGTTTGTGCCCATGTTTAACAATTGAAATCAAGGCAGTCCTGTCAAAACCAGAAAGCCATGGGAATATGTTTTTCAGGAAATATATTCAATAGACAGATCATCCTCATCATCATTCTTAGCTTACTCTGAACTATGGTTCATTGTCCTGACATTGATCTAAACAGCTTCCTCATCAAATAATCTTTGACAGAGACTTTGATATAATCACAGCCTCGTAAAAAGCTTTTAGTTACAATTTTGGAGAACTGCTTGATCTTCTCACTGCTGTTATGCTGTTATTTCTAGACATCGGCAATTATCCTTGCTGACTTCAAGTGTAGAACAGAGCTGCTGTCCTTTAATATATTGATTTACAAAAATCTGCTGAGAATTATTAAGGCAAAACCATATCAAAATTCAACAAGTTGAATGCATAACTTTGATTCTATATTATTCAAATTGCTGTTACCACAATGTACTGTACATTATATGATAATTAGTACTTTTAAGTCCAGTCTTTGCCTCCCAACAATATTCTCTCTATGGCCAATGTCTTATCCTCACTACCACTAGCTACCAAGCTACTGCTGCAGCATATAAGATACACATGAGCTCTTGAAGGTCACTGTACTCCAAACACAACTAGTGCTAAGTATATGGCACATGATGAGGAGCTTTATACAGCACTGTGACATTCAAAACACATTTCAAATTGCCAAAGAGTCACTGAAAAATCACAAATTTCTGCTTGCTCAATTTGCTGGGAAATTACTATCTACAACACAACTCTGAAGATGTTGTCTTGTACCTACTTGTTGCAATAAGATTTCCAGTGGTTGTGCAGTGTCATGATATTGAAGACCTGTTCTCAGGATAGGTCATCAATATGAGATCGGTGAGGTCTGACACTCCAACCATTTAGCTGGTTAAAGAAACAGTGGAACTTCTGTGAGAACTACGCCATCTTTAATATTTACCTGCACACTGTGTACATCGAGGCAGCGTGCAATGTAATTGTACCTTCCTCTCCCATTTACTTGACTAGGAAAGGAAAGTGTAAGTACACTGCACCATTGCTACAATCTAGACAGCGTGCAGGTAAACACTGAAAGGGATGCAGAACTCATACAAGCGCCATTATCTCTTCAAACAGCTGATCAGCAGAGGTGCCAGGTGTTGGACTATGCCAATCTGATATTGATGACCTAGCCTAAATACTGAGTTTTCACATTCAGGCCTTTTGATACAGTTATTAAAGCGAAAACCAGGTATAGTTCATAGAGTAGTAGTAAATATATATAGGACAGAAACTATGACCCTGATCTATCAAACCTTCACTCCAGAATTCTGGTGTCAAAAGTTGCTAAATAGGGCTTTTGCAACTTTCTTGTACTCGATTGTGCAAAATTTTCTGTATTTTTTTGCTTTATAAGACGCACTTTTTCCCCCCAAAAGTAGGGAGAAAATGGCTGTGCTTCTTATAAAGCAAATACTAGTGAACGCTTCCATTATAGAAGTGCTCACTAGTATGTATTAGCTGCCGGGAGCGGGGAAACATACTCACTCTCCTGCGCTGCAGCTCCGCTCTGGCGCTCCTCTGTCTTCTCCTCCTGGTGCTGCACTGTCCTGACCTCATACAGCATCAGGATGTAGTGCGCGCACTCTGACCTGATGCTGCACGCAGTCAGGTGACAATGCAGCGCTGGCAGAAGACAGAGGAGCGCCGGACCTGGAGTGGAGCCGCGGCGCAGGAGAGGTGAGAGAGTTTTTTATTTTATTCTGATGTGGGCTGAGTGGGCTCATTTATGGGCTGATCTGAGGTCTGTTGGGAGCACAGTGGGCTCATATGGGGGCACAGTGGGCTGATCTGAGGTCTGATGGGGGCACAGTTGGCTGATCTGAGGTCTGATAGGGGCACAGTGGGCTGATACGGGGCGCAGTGGGCTGATACGGGCACAGTGGGCTGATGGGCTGATCTGAGGTCTAATAGGAATGAGTGGGCTGATTTGAGGTCTGATGGGGGTCTGAAAGGGCTGATCTGAGGTCCGATGAAAAGTATTTCCTTATTTTCCTACACTAAAATCTGGGGTGTGTCTTATCATCAGGTGTGTCTCATAAAGCGAAAAATATGGTAAGTAACATTTTAGTAATCTTTTCTAGACAGAAGTGTTAGTTTTAAAGACAAGCCAAATTTATCAAACAACCTGTGGCATTTGATAAATGTGACAAAGTACACAAACACAGAATCAAGCAAAACTAACTTCAAATATTCCACTAATGATAAATTCCCCATTTTGTCACCATTTTTCTTAATCCACGCCTTATTTTGGCTTCAAAAGCTGCATCAGAAAACCTGAACAAGGAAACCAAGTCCTAAATTGTATTCTCGGTTAATACTTCAGAATCTAACTCATCTTATTCACAGCAACTTTTAAATCTGGTGAATCGATTTTACCATTTCAAAACAATGAAAATGTTTATTAACTAGATGTCCATCAGCTAAATATTAGATTCTGCAGACGCTTTAAGCCCATTGAAAGACACGTCCAAACTACTTTCACATACCTTTAATCCAATATCACATCTGCTGCTGATTGTAAGAACATTTACATTAAAATAAAATGAATTGTATGCAAGTGTACATCTTTTACCTATTCCTTACGGGTCAGTTGTCACTAATTATCCTCCTTCACTATTTATTTATTTTTTTTAATGACCAACACCATTTTCATTGTAGCTTCCATGTGGGTTTTTCAGCTTTTCTAGATTTCTGAAAGTCAAAATGCTGCTGATTTGCTGCTGTGAATTAGTATATGGAAAATGTTCAGCATTTACTGTAGCAGCAAAGTAGATGAGATTTTAAGAAAGTGTTTTAGAGCTGGGAGATTCCTTTTAAAGAAAAGGATGGGAAAAGAATATGCTTTTGTGGTTGTAGAATGGAATATAGAAAGTTAGAACTTGCTTAGCTGTTTCAGATGGAAACCATCCTTAATCATAGCCATAGCTGGTTATGATTAAGGATGGTTTTCATCTAAAACACAAAACATTTATAAAGACTATTATCCGGTCATAATTGATCATACTAGACCTATTGAGTCCCAAGCTAAATGAACATAATGTTATTTTATTTAATCCTCCCTGCTCTCTTATAGCTTTTGTAACTTAATTGCCATTTGTCAATCTCAATGGGGCATGTTACAATGTAATGGCACTGTCACTGTCCACAGCCAGGGTTTGCTCTAGCATCTCTGGTTAGTAGACTATAAGGGACCAGGCATTTTCACCCTTGCCCCGCCCCCACAAAGAACATTGGACTTGGTTGAAGACTGGTGGCACATAAAGGTGTAAGAGGAATCAGACAAGTAGGATAATCATGAATGTCAGAGGGAATCCAAACAGTCAAGGTATGGGCCAAGTCTAATAATGTGGAAGGAGTACAAGTGTCCAAATGGCAGGCAAATGAGACATTAGACAGTCCAGGACCAAGTCCAGATCACAACAAGGGTTAATTAGGAGGAATAGACAAACAAATTGAGAGAACCAGAGGACAAACCAACTAGCACTGTCTGAACGGCAGAGCAGATTCTAGCAGAGAGCCAAGTTCTTAGACTGGCTACAATAAACTTTCCCCTGATTAGTCTTTGATCGAGTGTCCTGACTGTTCAATCATCCAGACCTTTGATTGGCTGGATGGCTCAGCATCATAATTGAGGATTGACAGGGCAGCCTGAGGCAATGAGCACTCATAACCTGACAATACCTCTGGTATCACGACAACATCTAAAGTAGTAGCAATAGGTGCAGAGGAACATTGCATGAGCACAAACAGGCAGGTTTATACTTCTAGGCAGAGAGAGATAATAAATAAATTTCCTCCTGTAGTTTTTATGTTTACATTAGGTCCTGCTCTCTAGAGATTACTAGGGTTAATAAATGCAGACAAACACATGGGCTCTCCCTAAGTAGAAAAATACAGCAATATGATTTTAAAAGCCTAGGAAAGTGCTGGAAATATACAGTAAGTTGACTAATTCATATATTGCTGATGAGGTTACGATTTGCTGAACATGTGGAAAAACTTGAGAAACTCTTGAAAACTCTGGAAAAACTTGAGAAATGCTAACCTATTGATAGGTAAGAATTCATTCGATCATCATTAATGGTGTACTTAATGGTAGAATCACCGTTCATCTGTACATTTTATAATTTAATATAAATTCAACAGGAAAATATAAAACAGTTACCTTTTATGAGCACTAACTTACAAATAACTCTGAAAAATATAAAATGTAGCCACTGAAACTTATTTTAAACAAAACTAAAATACAAAACTGGAACTAATAAACACATACAGTGCTTTTTCAGACTAAACACTTTTGAGTAGTATATTAACTGGCCCTGATGCTAAACTTAATATTAAGGTCAAATAAAATTATAACAATATAGATATAATCTGGATATGTTTTGAAGATATAACACATGCCAAATTCTTTGTTAAGTTTATGTAAGGTAGTCCAAAGTGAGAGAGGACAGCATCCAGTGTATCATATAACTATAGTTAATTGTCTACTGTTGTATGCAAGGGGGCCAGGATAGACAAAAAACATCTGTTCAACATCTGCTTGGTGTTTACATGTCACCAAGTCCCTATGCCATGATTCAATTATTATACCTGACTGGCTTTATATGTCTTCTGCTTTTCAATGAAGCTTAATTTATCTAATGTACAATTTCAAACAAACTCTACTCTGAAGGAGATCAAATGGTTACAAAATTACCTCTTTATTCCTTAAGGTATTTAGAGTTATAATTTACACAAAAGGTTGCAGTACTTTGAGCTTATTTCTCCCTCTCTTGTTTATTGCTTAAGATATCATATGCCATATGTGCTTACCTTGCTGCTTCAAAAGAAAAGGCCCATTCTAAGGTTGTTAGGGGATTACTAGTAAATTGCATAAAAATACATGGTATAGACATAAAATAAGAGGTCCTTTTCAATCTACCTGATTAATGTTTTCTTTTTCCCTCTTTCTAATTTAAGGTAATGGCTCTGCAAGCCATCCAACGCTTACAATGTTCAGTTAAATATCTTGTATCAAAATTAAAGCTTTTTTTTTAATATTGTTTTCTAAATTAGATTTAGAATTGTGCACAAAGTAGCTAGTTAAATTTATAAAGCAAAATTTACATGTGGCAACCAATGGGTGACTGTGTCCTGGCCACATGCCATCAACCACACCATGGGTTTGTACCCTGAAGGTGATTTTTTTTATTTTATATTCCACTCATTATTTTACAGTAAATTCTAAGGTATGGAAATAAAATAGGCCTAATAGCTAACAATAGCTAAGTGAATACAAAGTTTACTAAGCTATGATAAGATACAGATCACATACAACATAATATACAAAACCAATCATTTAACTTGCACTTAATTTTTGGGAAGCCCCTTGCAGTCCAGTGCCTAAAGGAGGGTTTACACTGCATGATGTTAGTGCCAATTGTCGGGAAGGAAGCGTTCCATCCTGAAAGCTGCTCCTTTAATGAAGGAGACTTCTGCATTTACATGCAGTGATATCCTTCACAGTATGAGAACGAGTTATTGGTATTGCGATTGCTGTACTTTTTCTGGGCAGCAGATAACTGTTTAGACAGCACAATCTGTCTGCATGGAAGTCAGGATCACCCAATGAAAAAATGTCTTACAGACGTCTTCATTGGAGCTTAATTCTCTGTTATGTGAATAGAACTTTATATCTTCTAGTCCATTGGCTCCTCCTAAAAGGTCTCCAGTGTGCAGTACACATGTACAGTGAGCTCAGTCATTAGGAATAATGTACTAGTTACCAGTCCTTGTAACTGTAGAACAATAGGGTCCTGTATATGCTCATTACACTAACAAGTAATAAAGGGAAAGAACCACTACAATGAAACTTTACAACAAACCCAATTTCCCCTTTTTTAAATGTGGAGCAAATAGTGTTTCTCTTTATTCTGAATTGATGGTGCTTAATTATGTTACATTCTCTTCTTAGACAAGGCAGTAAAATGAATTATATTTTCGAAAAGTATATCCAAGCCCTCTAATTTTACTGTGCATTGAGATACCAAGTAAGTTGTCTAAAATATAATGTGATTATAGAGCCAAGAACAATAACCCCATATTAGTTTTCTCGTGCACAGGGTTGTATTATGGATTAATTTTGCACAAACTGGCAATAGTGCATCCATAGATGTGAATGGGGGTTTTACTATGCCTGGTTAATTATATGATTCTCAACTCATGTGGAGAGTCTTACTGTCAGATTTTAAATGAGGTGGACATAAAAAATAATTGTGGCTTGCATCATCTGATGTATGTAGAGTTGCCATACAGTGTGTTGCTCTACAGCCGCTGTACCTTGTGAAGCCTTACATTTCTTTCATTCACTTAACTTTACACACGACTTATACTTATGTATTGTAAACCCATTGCAGATTTTATTTATTATATAATTTTTTTGCATACAAAAATATCAGTAGAACAGACAACAATTGGTGGCCAGTGATACACTTTGTGTGACTAGGGTAACATACATTCTACATGATAGTAACATATCATTGCCGGATCATATTGTAACCATTTACAGCATTATCGTTACGCAGGATATCTAATGCTGACATATAGCATTAGGAGAGGAATTTACTTTTATTAATCTGTTAGGTTTCATTATCTGCCCTGCATGCTCATAGGATATGATTATTCACAGTTAATTTATTTTACATTTTACTATACATATTTGTTACTTTTATTCTATTAGATAGTTTATACTAAAGGAGATATGATCTGTGTATTCCTTGCATCATATACTGACCATATACAGATAATTAATAACAGTAGTCTGGTGGCAGCCTATTACAAGAGTATTCTTACAATACTTACAATAGCACAGAATGCATGTATACTGCCTATTGCTTCTGACACAGGGAATCACAGTGATGTGATCAATAACTTCATGGGTTCCCACTATTGAAAAGCAGAAGGAACAGTCCCTCAACAGAAACACATTGTGTTAAGGGATTTTTAGCAATGGTGAAAATTATTATTTTAGTTTGATAAGCATGGCTGAGGAGGTAAGAAGTTATTTCCAGCTATGCAGCAATTTAAACGAGTTGCCTATCCACTGGTCTGCAATTGCTAAGGTATCCCCCGACATAAATAGAATGGAAATATAACATGCACACTTTGGCTGTATGTATCTCTAATAGACTGCTTGGGAATAGCCAAGCCTCACATCTTACTCAGCTCACTCATGCCTGACTCCTTGCTAAATCCTCAGGCATGGAAGGCCTCATATGAGCCCATGAGTTAGCAGGCACTACTTGGGTTGATCAGGGAGACACAAAAGTACTGTTAAGTATCTATGAGTGATAAAAGAATGTGAATGAAAACAATCCTCCCCCCTTTTTGCGAGGGCAATTAAGCCCAGAGTGCCTGCCCAATTTACTTGCTCCTCTATCAGACTGTGGATAAGAAGCAAAAAATTAGTAAAATGGGGGGTTTTATGGACAAATCTTGTCTGTCTACCATTTTCTGCTCTAAGTTTATGTACGCACTGTAAAAAAAAAAAGTACTAGTAGCTGACAAGCTTGCGGCCTGTTACATGTTGTTTAATCTGAAGTTATTTCCACACAGGCAGGTTTCTGGATGTAGTTTTAGAAGCCAAAATCAGGAGTGAAAACAAAGTAGATGGATGATGGATGATGGATGGATGATATAGCTTCTCTTCTTTTTCTAATTCACCCCTGGTTTTGGCTTCCAGTACTGCATCAGTAACTTGACTATGTGGTGTACCCTTGGCATTTAGCGTTAGGGAGCTAGTAAAGTAGATAGATTGATGTTGTTGGTGTGTGCAGATCCACGCAGATGATAAAAGGTGGGTCTTAACTACTTTTGTTACTTGTTGGTATGAACTGTATTACTCTTATACTGTTTAACATTTATTTCATGTTCTGCCATTCCAATAATTGTCTCTCACTTCTAAAATATCTTATATGTATCCTTATTGTGTCATTACCATTGAGTGAGTACTGGGCAGAGGTTTCCCAAGTCAATCCTGGTGGAAGACCTTCTCTCTACCATCCTTGAAGCAAGATTGCACTGTACAGTTGGCTAGAAAAATTAGATATAATAAAATTTTGGAAAAGATGTCATAATTCCAGGTATAAAACATGCATCAAATCCCAGAACAGTGCAAGACGTTATTGATGCGACTAACATGTAAATTCTGGTAAGCATTTGCTTTGTGTATATGTATTCTTAATGACCTGGTGATGTACTGTATGTTTTTCTGACATTAGTACAACATGTCTTCATGTTCCATCATGGTATTAGTGGTCCTTGTGGTTTGCCCTTCTTCTGTCCCTACAGTAATCCAGGCTATTATAGCCATTTACTATTATAGCTACTGATTCTGATCAGCATTGCCATGCATGATGACTCTACACAAGTATTATAACTCCCATTTTCTAACTTGACTGTGAAGCTTTTTTTTATACCATATTTTCTGCTATGTCAATTAACCACATTTTTCTTCTATATGAACTTGCATATCTTGGAGTGCTGTAGCTTTTTAATAGAATTTCAGACTGAATCAGTGACTCCTGGGTCATGGAGCATGTCTGAATTAATTAGAATTTTATAACTACATTTGTGGCAGTGTTAAACTAATTTTGGTTCACTAAAAACTATGCTAAGCTTCAAATTGTAATTAATAATGATAACACAGGATAGCTAAAGACCTCATGAAACAGGGAACATTTCTATGCAGATGTTAAGTCTTAAAACATATTAATACTCACATTGTTGTAATTATTAAGCCGTATTTTTATGGGTTGATTATGTGTATTGAAAATATCACAAACCATGATCAGAAATCATCAATGCATAAGCTTTTTGTTTCAATATGCAAGTATACAGTATATATATTGAGGTAAATATGAAAACTTAAGCATTTAAATTCAAGGAATTTTACCTGAACAATAGGATTGCTTGATGGCATTGGTGATGATTATTCCCACAAAACATATGTTCTGACATTCCTGAAAATCAGATAAAGAATGACATCTGCTTTTTGCATTAAGAGCTTTCAGTAAGTCAGAGAAGTTGAGCACTTATCAATCTACTGATGACTTAACAAATACATTTGAAAATAGCAGAAGGTAGTTACATGGAGAGAACACTTACATTTAGCTCCTCCTGGGAATAGGTCAGCTTAATAAAACAAACAAGAGTATTTGCTTTGACAATTCATGATTAATGTTAATTAGCGCACATTTATTTTTTTAGCAACGTTTTCACATTTCTTACTGTTAGTCTACATTCAGAGTTTATTTGCCTGTGTCCTACTTTTGGTAATTGTCAGATTTGTATATCCTCACTAAGACATTTTACAAATCAGATAAGGTAGCAGGATAAAGCTACCAAAAATCATTTGGGTAAGATGGCTGTTACAGAGCTACATTACAGAATCCTGTGTTGATAGTTCTGCCGCTCCCTGACACTGAAAAATCAAAGAGCCGGTACCATGGCTGTGTGCTAAACTTCATTACTGGCTATATGTACTATTTGTCCCAGCATGCCCTGTGCTGTTCAGTGCTGTACATATTGCCAGTGGACAGAGAGGGAAGTGATATGAAAATGATCAGCCTTTTCAACAAAGGGGACAATCACCTCAAAACAGATGCCTGCAGATAAGGTACTGGCTTGGCTATAATCCTATATGTCTCAAGGCCTGCTTAAAACGTTTAATACTAACTTATAGGATAGCTTCCTCCCATAGCTTTCTTTTCTTTTTTGGAACATGCTACCTTTTAGCCTCTTCAAGAATAAACACTAAAGAGTTCATGGTGGCCTGTAGTTGGAGGCCAAGAAGCTGACAAATTCTTGTGGATTTTGGAAATGATCTGCTAGAAAAAACATAAGTTAATTCCCCTTTTCTTGGAAAAGCATAATAATTTCCAATACCCTTAACCCCTTCCTGACATGCTGATTTTCTGCTTTTGCATTTTCACTTTTTACTCCCTGCCTTCACCAAGCCATAACGTTTTTATTTTTTTTCACTCAAATAGCTGTATGGGGACTTGTTTTTTTTGAGAGACTAGATGCACTTTCTAATGGCACCGATTAATATTGCATATGATGTAGTGAGAAGCTGAGAAAAAATTCCAAATGTTGAGTTAGAAAAAAAATTCCATCATAGTTTTGTGGGTTTTGTTTTTAAAACGTTCACTATGTGGCAAAACTGACCTGCTCTCTTAATTCTCTCGGTCGGTACGATTAAAGCCTTACCACATTTATATAGTTTTTCTTGTGTTTCAATACTGAAAAAAATTAAAACACAAATAAATAAAAAAATGTATTTCTTTTCATCACCATATTCTGACCCCATAACTTGTTTAAAGTTAAGTCTACGGAGCTGTGTTAGGGATCATTTTTTGTAGGAAGAGCTATAGTTTTTATTGATTAAATTTGTAGTCTTCAATTTGAAGTCTGTATGATTTTTTGTTCAATTTATTGATGGAGAAGTAATAAAAAAACAACAACAAATTGGCCATTTTGATTTTTCATTAGATTGCAATTTGTATAAAGTAATTTTATCTATTTCAGTATACAAATATTGGTATATTCATTGCCGTCACCTGCAGGCCTGAATTAAAATATACCAGTAATAAGCTTAGAAGCATAGTACAGGTTTTGGATTATTAGTGTAATGGAACATCTTTCCAAATCTCAGCCAAGGGGAGGCATTCCTACCCGGGAAGCACGCACTTCTGGCCTTTCGGATTCTGCGGTCAAATTACCGCCAATCACAGACATTAGCCCCAAGTTGCCTGCTTGTGAAACAGCAAGCATCCAGTAGCTATGGTGCTCAATTTGTTTGGAATAGGCCCCGACTTTAAAGACTCAACATCCACCATGCATGTAAAGGGAATTTCAGTAAAGGGTTAATAGAAGACTAATTTGCATACTTTTTCCCAAGGAGTATTGTTCCTATAAGATTCCTTATATCAGGCGGTAGTCTCCTCAAGGGGAAACTGTATATCTTGATCGCTTATAGTAAAAGAATATTGGGAAAAAGAAAGTATACTACTTTTAATGTCAATATAATGTAAAGCTTTTCTTTAAAATGTTTTGCTTCTAATGATTTTATATAAGTGTTTCCAAAATTGGGTTTCACAGAACTACTGAACATTTGGGATTCATTGGTGTGGTTGGTAATGTGGGAGATTTTGCACCGTGCACTCTTATTGAGAGGTTATCATCAATGATAACAGGAAGTCGTTTTTTGGTTTATTTTTTTCTTACTGGTTTGGCCACATTGCTTCCTCATTGTCCTGTAGCATCAGCAGTAACATATGAATACATCTTTTTGTCCTATAATGTATGCCATCCAGAACTGTTATGCACTAGGGTCTGCAGTTTGTGCTATGAGTTAGATTTTGGTGTCTAAAGTCTGATTTTATTAAAAAACCTAATGTCAAAAATATGAAACCTTAAGTTTGGTGTCTGGATTAATTTGGGCTCTGAATTGAATTTGGATATCTGATAAGGCCTGAGAGGCTAACAGAGAAGGTAATTTGCATTGCTCAAGCACTTGGACTATGAATATTTTGGGGTGTGTAAAGTATACAATTCGGCAGAGCATATGTATGTAAATAGTTGCAGCCTCCATAATTCTTGTACATCTGTCACATTGGCCACACAATGGACAATACAAATGTCAAGTTCTGGTGATCTATTATCCATACGTAGAAAGGTTCAAGTTAAGGATGAGCAAACTAGAGAACTTTGCTATTTTTGGGACTGCAGACGAGCACAATTTTTTTTAGGTTTGTTTTGGATAAATCCACTGAAACGACACGTAGCGCCATTTTAGTGCATGTGTCAGTGGGAAAAAAAAACACTAGGGAGGAGCAAGAAGGCCTTTCACCTGACCCAGAGAGGAAGTAAGGGAGAAGGCTAGTCCTGATTGGATCCCAGGCTGACAGACAGCCTGGATGATGCATTCAATGCTCCAGAAGGCAGGGAGGTGCCATAGCAGAATGAGCTAAACACCATTCTGTGCTGGGCTGTGAAAGATGGTGGTTGGGTGTTAAGATGTCTGCCAGAAAAACAATCTTAGGAAGTCAGGGACAAAAGCATATACCTGCAAGAAAATAATTTCTTTTTGTTCCTCATTTTAAAAGAAATACTTGGGGTTGTAGGTAGCGAATCTTCAAAAATTTGCTTCGGCGAATAATCAACAAATTTATAACAAGATTTGTTCTTAATACGAATTTATTTGGTCGAAGTTGCATTAAAAAAATAAATAAAGTGCGTACGAACCCATAGCATACTATTGTCTTGCAATTGCGTCATACGCACCCACGCACGAGGCTAGGCCACGGCGTACAGTCCTTAGAGGCAGTCCATAAGAGGTAGAAAAGTAAGGTGCTAGCTATCCGGCTAAGTGCACAATTTACCAAAAACACCATATAATAAGTGCATAATAGGACACATTGCAGTACCTGAAAAAGAATACACACAATAGGCTAAAGTGCTTGAACATTGCTGAACCTATAAAAACATTATTGCTAAAATACTGCCAAGACATAATTATGCAAACATTTTAGTGCAATCAATTTCACATTTGCAAGCATAACAGGCTCAAATATACATTTAAGTCTCATTTCTTGGCTGCTTGGCATAAAACACTGGAACACATAGTCAAAAATTCAATTGTAATCCACGTGAGGTAATGTTGTAATCCAAACAGGTAACGTATGATCCACAAGGATAATATAAAATAGCAGCAAATGGAGAACCCTTTTTGCAAAGGGGGCTCCTAAATAACCTAAGAAGGGGGGGGGGGGAAGAAAATAGGCACGCTTAGGTGCAACTGGGAATTTTCTGCAGAATGGGGGGGGGGGAGGGGAGTCCTGACAAGCCATGGTCATCTGGGTGAGAGTCAAACAGGGGGCAATAAAAACAAGATAAAAACAAGTGCCACCTAGCTCTCACCCATCAGGTGCAGTTCATGTTGTGGCTCCCATAGGTACAGTCCAGACTTCAAACCTTGAGGTGTCCTTTAAGTCAGCCAGACAGAGACAACCAAAGGGTTCCTCAGATGAGGGACCTGAAGTCCTCCTCGCTGCTACTGCTGCCAAATGACATAAGAGGATGCGCCTGCTTCCTGTAGGCCAGGCTGGCTGCCGTTGTCGAGCTCCACTGCCCTCTGCTGCTAGAATTCGGACTTGACCGGGTGGTGCTGGTAACACTGGTGAGCTCTGCTACCACTTGAGCCTTCACCTTTCCTCCTGCTTGGATAGCAGAGGTAAGGTTTTCTAGCTGCAGCGGTTCAGGCAAGGCTGCAACCAAGGAAGAACCGCCAGCTCCCCAGGCTGCTGCTGATGCCATTTTCCACGGTAGCTGGTACTGGATCACCGTGGGCTGGAAAGTGAAGGATGAGGTAGTCAGCTGACCCAGGTGAAAGGACTGTGGTGGTAGTGGTGGCAATCCAGGAATCAGAGGCTCCAGCTGTGGCTGTGGTTTCTCTCTGAAACGGAGGGTGCCATCTGCTGTCTCTTGTAGGCAGCTCACGCGTACTGCGGCTGCTGGATCACCCGGCCAGGTCTTGGCTGGCAATGCAGGTACCAGGGGCTTTGACAATAACATTACCCCGGTAGCAAAGGGGCCTTTCAGGGATGCCGTTGGGGTATATTCCACCTGATTCCCACGTACAGGCTATGACGGGCTTGGGGCAGGTAAGGCCGTTTAACAGGCGGCCCACAAAGTACTCCTCCCCGTCCTTGTCGCTTGCGAGGAAGCCACTGCCTCTCTCCACCGAAAACCAGATTACGGTTCCTTTGCGCCTTTCCAGTGTAGGGTCTCCCGGACTCGGATGGACAAGCACTTGAATGAACCAGTCCTGCACCGCTTTTTTATAGTCCCATAGGGTCTGGGCGTGGGCTGTCACTGATGCAGGCATGATGGGATTCTACCGAATGGAAGACGTACTCCTCCTGGGCAGTGGAGTGGACGCTCCAGCCGCCAGCTGGCACCGCAGACAGCTCTGGAGCCCGTGTGATTCTTGGGGGCTCCTTGTGCCACTCTGATCTCCATTGGCCTCTCCAGTGGTTCGGGGTCGGTACCAAACACCATCTCTCCCCACTTTGGGCGTAGTTGTTTCGCCATGCTGTCTTGTTCACCGCTGGCTTGAACTGGAGAGGAGAGCGGAGAGATGAGGGAGGAGTCTTCACTCCATATACTTGCAAATAGATAGTTCCCGGGCCGGGCTGGTTTTTCCTGCTTCTAAAGAGGGCATATCTTCACTTTCCCGCTTCTGGGGGCCGGGGGTGAAGAAAAAAGCGTGCGTAGCATATGTAGTGTTAGCATTCAAAATTTGAAGAACATTTAAGAATCGTACGAAGCGAATCTGGAAAAATCCGGATTCGCTTCGGAGTAGGATATAAGGAGGATTCGTAACGAATATACGAAACGGCGAATAGATTAGCTTATCTCTAGTTGTAGGGGTTTGTGGGGTTCAATTTAAGCAAAAATCACAGAGAAAAAATAAAAAACAAAGATAAAAACATCCTGCACGATATGATAAATAAATATGCGGATGTCCATGGCTACATTTATGAAAAATCTGAGATAACATTTTTTCTCTGTGATTTTTGCCTAGTTTGTAGTATACATTTGAGGGAGTGGCACCTTGAAGTGTGAAAGTGCTTCTATTTTACCCTTTGAGTAGAATTCTTGTGCACTTTTGCCCCTCCTATCAAACAGGCCGCTTTGATTAGGTGGTAAATATAGCTGAGCCAACGGCATAGGTAGGTTTAGAGTAGGACCTGCCTGACTAAGACCACTTTGGCACGGGTAGGTGGGCACAGATGTGTTTTGATTAAAATATATTAGGTGAGAATCTCGGATTTTATCAAATCTGAATGAAGGCTTAGTCCATATATATTGCTTGCATTTATTGTGTTATTGTTCATTATTATCTGTTTGTTATGATTTTGTTCAATTTAACCCTTTCAGTTCTGGAGGTTTTTTCGGCTTTGCATTTTCATTTTGCGCTCCCTGCCTTCAAACAGCCATAACTGTTTTAATTTTCTGTTCACATAGCTGTATGAGGGCTTGTTTTATGCGGGACAAGTTGTACTTTCCAACGCCACCATTTAATATTGCATATGGTGTAGTGGGAAGCGGGACAAAAAATTCCAAATCGGGTGAAATTACCAAAAAAAACGCTATTCCGCTACAGTTTTACGGGTTTCTTATTTACAACGTTCGATGTTCATTAAAACTGACCAGTTACTTTCACTCTACTGGTCCGTACGAATCCGGCAATACCTAATATGTATAGTTTTTCCTGCGTTTTGATAGTGATAAAATAATTATAAAGTTGGCCTTTTTTTAAAATATCTTGACCCCTATAACTTTTTGGTATTTATGTGTACGGAGCTGTATGGGGGCTCATTTTTTGCAGGGCGATCTGAAGTTCTTATTGATACCATTCTGGGGTGTGTATGACTTTCTGATCACTTTTTATTTAATTTTTTTTAGAAAAAAAAAAGCGACAAAAAACAGCGAATCGCCATTTGGACGCTTTTTTCCGCCACACAATTCGCCTTATTGGAAATTTTTTTTTATATTAAGTACGGGCGTTTTAGGTCACGGTGATACCCATGATGTCTATATTTATTGCTATTTAGGTATTTATTTTTTAATTATACGGAAAGGGGGGTGATTGTAACTTTTATATTTTTTTATTTTTTATATATTTTTAACATTTTTTTTATTTTTTTGTGATTTTAAAGCTCAAATATGAGCAAATAGATTGTGTTTTTTTTTTCTTTATGAGCAATGAGGGTCTTTTATTTTTGACTTAATTACCGAATTTGCTCATTTCTTATCCTGGCCTCTATCTAGTGGCCAGAATAAGAATTGCACTTTGAAAGCTGTAAACCTCATCAGCAAGGTTTACAGCTTTCAGATCGTGTACAGACACCCCGATTGGCCACACGGGGTGTCTGTACACCACCCGGAAGCGTACACTTCTGGGTTTAGACGCAACTAGATGCCTTGATCACGTGTGATCACGGCATCTAAAGGCGTACGAAGACGCTGCCGATGGCAGTAAGTACCCGCAAGTTTCTGCTGTTAGAAACGTGCGAGCGGGCGCCATGTGTCCGCATCACCCCAGCGCCGTACATGAGCAGAGCGTGTAAAACACTATGGTTGAGTGCCTGCTGGTGAGCAGACAGGCCAGAAAATTATGCTGCAGGCCCAGCTGGTGAGCTGAGCGGCTAAAAAATTTGGGTGCAGGCCCAGCTGGTGGACTTAGAGGGCAGCCTAATAAGCAGTTTCATATGATGGAGAAAGAGGAGGAAGAGGACGAGAAGAGGAAGGGGTACATGATAATACCGTGTATTCAATACACCCTAAAAGAGAAGTCAGGGGCAATCCAGGCCTTGTTCATTTTGATAAGCGTCAACCTGTCAGCATTGTCAGTTGACAGGCAGATGCGCTTATCAGTAATTATGCCCCCGGCGGCACTAAATACCCGCTCAGACAAAACGCTGGTGGCAGAGCAGGCCAGCACCTCCAAGGCATAGAGCGCCAGTTCGTGCCACGTGTCCAGCTTAGACACCCAAAAATTATACGGCACAGAAGGATCGCTGAGGACGTTGACACGTTCAGCTAGGTACTCCGTGTTGCAGCTGGTATTCTACTACTGCTCTCTGCTGCTCACAAAGCCTGCTCAACATGTGTAAGGTGGAATTCCATCACATGCTCAGGTCGCACAGCAGTCGGTGAGCCGGCAACCGCAAGCGTTCTCCAGGGTTGCCAGGCCGGCTGAAGCTGTCGGTGACTTGTGGAAATGGGCACACAGGCGACGCACCTTCACCAGTAGCTAAGACAAATTGGGGTAGGTTTTCAGAAACCGCTGAACCACTAAGTTGAAGACATGGGCCAGGCAAGGTATGTGTGTGAGGTTGGTCAGCTCTAAAGCCTCTACCAAGTTGCGGCCGTTATCGGATAAAACCATGCCTGGCTGTAGGTTGACTGGCGAGAGCCACAGCTCAGCCTGGTCTCTTATGCCATGCCACAGCTCTGCGGCGGTATGCGGTTTGTCACCCAGGCAAATAATCTTTAGAACGGCCTGTTGCCGCTTACCGACTGCTGTGCTACACTGCTTCCAGCTACTGACAGAAGTCTGAGTGGTGCTGCAATATGGCAATTCTGTATGGGAAGAAGTGGAGGAGGAGGTGGAGGAAGAGAAGAAGGGGTTGCAGTCGCTACTATAGGTGGCAGTGGAAATCTGGATGGAAGTAGGGCCCGCAATCCTTGGCGTGGGTAGAACCTGGGCCATCCTAGGGGACGACTCATTCCCAGCCTCCACAACGTTCACCCAGTGTGCCATCAGGGAAATGTAGCGTCCCTGGCCACAAGCGCTTGTCCATGTGTCAGTTGTTAAGTGGACCTTGCCAGTAACTGCGTTGGTCAGGGCACGGGTTATGTTTCTGGACACATGCTGGTGTAAGGCAGGGACGGCACACTGGGAAAAATAGTGGCAGCTGGGGACTGCGTAATGAGGGACAACCGCCGTCATCAGGCTGCGAAAGTCCTTGGTGTCCACCAGCCTAAACGGCAACATTTCCAGGGCCAGCAACTTGGAAAGTTGCACGTTTAGAGCTATGGCCTGGCAGGGTATTTGCGCTTGTGTTTAAATGCCTGCGGTATGGACATTTGAACGCTGCGCTGGGACATTGAAGTGGACGTGCTGGCTGAAGTTTCCTGCGAAGGTCCAGGTGCAGGGCGGGAGGCATCTGGGCCTGCATCTTGGACAGCACGTAACAGAGGGGAAGAGGAGGCAGTGGTGTGACCTGAAGACACAGATTGTGGACCCAGGCGTTCAACCCACCTTTTATGGTGCTTTGCTGACATGTGGCGGATCATGCTGGTGGTGGTCAGATTGCTGTTGTTTACGCCCCTGCTCATCTTGGTACGGCACAGGTTACAAATTACAATCCGTTTATCGTCAGCACTTTCCTCAAAAAACCGCCAGACTGTGGAACACCTAACCCTTGGCAAGGGAGCTGGCCACAAGGGGCTGCTCCAGGGAACAGTTGCTGGCCTGGTTGGCGTGGCCTGCCTTCTCCCTTTTTCCACCCCACTGCCTCTTCCAGCCTGTTGCGCTGCTGCGGATCCCTCCCCATCTGTACTGCTCTCCTTGCTCGGCTTGCCACCTTCCCAGGTTGGGTCAGCTATTTCGTCATCCACCACCTCCTCTTCCACATCATCACTCTGCTCCTCCTCCTTACATGGTGAACTAACAAGAACCTTACTTAACTGCGTTTCATCCTCATTCTTGTGATTCCAAGATTTTGAAAGTATTGATTGCATCATGAAGAAAATTCGTGGTGGAGATATTTCAAAGAAACTTGCACAATTGGAGTGCAGATGCGTTTGGAAACTAAACACGCTATGTCCTAACGGATTGAATGAATCAACTAGATTCTCAGCCTTTTTATAGACATCTCTTTGCTCGGGTTACTCACTCGTTATTTGGTCTTGTTTTTAATTTTAGTAATATGTTAATTTTATTTTTATATATGATTTATATATGATTTAATATAACTATTTGCGGCGTTTTTCGCCATCCAAACAGAAAAGCGTGATATTGTGCTAATGTAGTCAGTGAAGTTGACTTGCCAAAAAAACTGTGAATCCGTGTTTGTGGGTTTGTTCATTTTAAATAACTATTTGCGGCTTTATTCGCCATCCAAATAGAAAAGTGTGATATTGTGCTAATGTAGTCAGTGAAGTTGAATTGCCAAAAAAACAGTGAATCTGTGTTTTTTAAATTTTTTTTACAACATTTACCTGGGGGGCTATCTCATGTAATATTTTTATAGAGCAGGTTGTTACGGACGTGACGATACCCAATTTGTCTAACTTTTTTATTTTTGGAAAGTTTTACACATTAGATGCATTTTAGAACAGAATAAAATCTTTTTTTTGTGTTGCCATTTTCAAAGAGCCATATTTTTTTAAGTTTTCAGGCGATTGTCTCAGGTAGGGTATCGTTTTTGCAGGACAAGATGACGGTTTGATTGGTACTATTTTGGGGTAAACACACCTTTTTGATCGCCTGCTATTACACTTTTTGTGAGGCAAAAGGGAAAAAAGTGTCTGTTTTGGCTTACTTTTTTCATCTCATGCATTATTTTTATAGAGCAGGTTGTTACGGACACGGGGTTACCCAATATGTGTATAATTTTTATTTTTGGAAAGTTTTACACATTAGATATATTTTTGAACACAATAAAATATTTTTTGTGTTGCCATTTTCTGAGAGCCATATTTTTTTTTATTTTTCAGGCGATTGTCTTAGGTAGGGTCTCATTTTTTGCAGGACAAGATGACGGTTTGATTGGTACCATTTTGGGGTACATACGCTTTTTTGATCACCTGCTATTACACTTTTTGTAAGGGAAGGTGACCAAAAAATGTCTGTTTTGGCACAGTTTTTTTTTTGCGTGCACCTGACGGTGTGGATCATGTGCTATTTTTATAGAGCCGGTCGATATGGACGCGGCGATACCTAATATGTCTATTTTTTTTACTTTTAAATAAATAATTTAAATTAATTAATTTTTTCACTATTTTTTACAATTTTTTTAATATTATTTTGTAAAAATGACGCTTTTTTTGGGAACTTTTTTTGTGTAAAACTTAATTTTTTTCACTTTTTTTTAACTTTATTATTTTACACTTTTTTTTTCACTTTTGGGGGTCTGATCCCCTTACAATGCATTACAATACTTCTGTATTGTAAAGCATTGGCTGGAAGTGTATTACTCAATGTAATACACTTCCAGCACAATGCCTGTGAGATCCAGGGGGCTGGATCTCACAGGCTTCCGTAGATAGCAGCCAGATGCCTAAGGAAGGCATCCGGCTGCTATCTCAGCCATCGGGTCCCCGTCACAGCAGCGCGGGGACCCGATGGCAACCCCTTCCGACCGCCCGCATCGCATGTGCCGCGGTCAGCGCTGACTGCGGCACATGAAGGGTTAGTGCGCCGGCATCGGTGTTTTCACCGATGCTGGTGCATTCCTCAGCAAAGCCGGACCCCCGACTCTGATCGGGCGGGCGCAGCTCCTGCACCCGCCCGATCAGCGCTCAGTAATAGTACGGCGCTGGGCGTCTAGCACCTTGCCGCAGCGCCATAATATTACGGCGCTGGTCGCCAAGGGGTTAAAGAACCTCCAGACTTGCGAACATCTAGGCCTTGGCACGGGAGCTTCATTCCGTGAAACAGTTGCTGATCTACTTGCTCTGGCCCTGCTTCTCCCTCTGGCCACCCCACTGCCTCCTCCAACCTGTTCTGCCACCAACACTTGCCTCCCCCTCAGAAACACTGTCTTGACTAGGCTTACCAACCCAGCTTGGGTCAGTCACCTCATCATCCACCAGCTCTTCCTCCGATTCCTCACTCTGCTCCCCCCTCGGACTTACTGCCCTGACAACAACGTCACTGTCTGACAACCGTGTCTCATCATCATCATCCGACACCTCTTGACACACTACTTGCACTAAGTCCACACTCTCATCACCCACAGACTGCGAAAGTTCTAAATTTTGGGCATCGGGACAGAGCAACTGCTCCGGTTGCTGCTGAGCAGTGGTTTGTGACTCTAGGAAGGGTCCTGAAAAGAGTTCCTGGGAGTATGCCGGATATGAATCCATATTTTCCATGGGAGGACCAGGCTGGCGGGAAGGAGGTTGAGCTGGAGGAGCCAGAGGTCTACTCCCTTGGCTAGCGTGGGTGGACTGCGTTGAAGACTGGGTGGTGGATAAATTACTGGACACATTATCCGCTATCCACGTCATCACCTGTTCACACTGTTGTGGTTTCAATAGTGCTGTACAATGTGACCCTGTAAGTTGCGAGATGAAGCTAGGGAGCGAACCTCTGCGGCGTTCCACTGCTCCCTCATCAGCAGGTACTGTGTCACCCTGCCTAGGACTACAGCCTCTGCCCTCTACATCACTTGGACGCCAACATCCTCGTCCTCGACCCTTAGCCCTGGGGTTCAACATTTTGTGTATTCACTAAACTGTATAATTAATATCTGAGGCCAAAACCGTTTCCAGTAGACTGTAGAATTACTATCTGAGGCCAAAAACGTATTCTCTAGACTGCGGCTAGTGTACCGCACACCACACAATTTTTCACTGGACTGTAGTACATATAATTTAAAACAAAAATGTATTCTCTAGACTGCGGCTACTATACCGCACACCACACAATTTTTCACTGGACTTTATTAAATGTATCTGAGAGAAAAAACTTATTCTCTAGACTGTGGCTAGGGTACTGCACACCACACACTTTTTCACTGGACTGTAGTACATATAATTAAAAAAAAAACAAAAACGTATTCTCTAGACTGCCGCTACTGTACCGAACACCACACTATTTTTCACTGGACTGTATTAAATGTATCTGAGAGAAAAAACGTATTCTCTAGACTGCGGCTAGTGTACCGCACACCACACTATTTTTTACTGGACTGTAGTATATATAAGTGATAGAAAAAACATATTTTCTAGACTGCGGCTACTGTACCGCACACCACAGAATTGTTCACTGGACTGTAGTCACCGCCATGATGTGTCAGGCTAAATTTTTGGGTGGTTCAGCTGCTATGTTAGTCTAACCAATCCACTCTGGGGTTCACCGCCAAGCTGTAAACTGCAAACTCACTCTTAACAAGTCATCCTGTAGTTCACCCCCATGCTGTACACTGCAATCTCAGTCAAACTTTGTAATTTAGGGGTTCACCACCAAGGTGTGCTAGACTACAATTTTAGCGGGTTCACCTGCAATCTCAGTCACAGACTGTCATTCAGGGGTGCACCACCATGCTTTTTTAAACCATTTGTTTCTGAGGGTCACCTCCAGGCTCTCACCCACGATTTTTTGGAGGCTCGCCACTACACCGTCGGCCAAAATTGTCTTGAGGGTCACCGGAGGCCTCTCCCCCACAACTTCAAGGAGGGTTAATACCTGGCCCTGGCACACAAACATTGTCTTGAGGGGCACTAAAAGGCTCTGCACCCACCCACGTGTGGAGACTAATGGGTGGGTGCAGTGTGTGTCTTAGCCCGTCTGGAATTAGGAAAGCTGGGCTTGTAGGTCTTTGTGTCTGCTGTGGACAGAGTGGGTGTGGGGTGCGTGTTTGCCCGTCTGGGATGGGGAGAGCTGGGCACTGTGCTGGGAGAACTTTGTGTACGCTATGGACTACTGTGTGGGTGCGGAGAGGGAGACGCTTATGCCTGCGTCGTGGGGCGGGGGATAGGACAGCAGTGCCAGCATGGGCAGTGGTGTCACCCGCAGGCGGTGATGGACCTTCGTTGCACCTATTTGGGTGCTTTACTAACATGTGATAGGCATGTGCCTTCCCCATCTTGGTCTGGGTCAGCACAATTGTCTTGAGGGTCACCACCAGGCTGTTGCCCAGAATTTGGCATAATGGTATGATTAGGCAGCCTCAGAGGCATCCATGCATGCTGCCCCTGCTGTTTCCTGTCCATTTCCGTGGTGTTTCCATCATTTTCTGAGGTTTCCAGGTTTTCACGCAACCTTCCCTGTGCAGAGCTTTGGTCCCCTGCAGAAATGCTCGAGTCTCCCATTGACTTCAATGGGGTTCGTTATTAGAAATGAGCACCCGAGCATCCGAAAAATTTCGACTCGAATAACGAGCACCCGAGCATTTTAGTGCTCGCTCATCTCTAATAAATACACTATGTTTACATAATATTAAAACACCACTGAATAACCTCTACAAACCTTATAATCCAGAGATTTTAGAACTGCATTAGTTCACACGTTTGCTGGATGTGATAAATGAAAGCATAAAAGCAAATCTGTTAGTAAAAAAAAAAATCAGCTCAATATAAAAGTTTGTGTCATGGATTCTGAAGCTGTTATCTTATATTTTGTTAAAGAGGCTCTTTCACTAGGTTGTAACCTATGTATTTAAATACATAGGTTACAAGGCCTAGTGACAACTTTTAAAATCATACCTTTCATGCAGAGTTCTGCGCAGCGGTCGCGTAGAAATTTAAACTTTAAAAAGTATGCAAATGAGCCATCGGAGCACCGGGGGGCAGCCTCTTTCCTCTGGAGCACCGCTCCTTCACCGCCCCTTTCTGTATATGATAGACAGCGCTAGACTGGTAAGTCTAGCGCTGACCTCTTGCGCATGTGCCCTAAAATTTTCCAGGCGCATGCGCAGTAGGGACTAGCGAAGTGACGGCGCGTGCGCAGAAGAGAAGACAGCGCTTGCAGTGTAGACACTGCAAGCGCTACTGTGCATGCGCCGGGAAAATTTTAGGGCGCATGCGCGAGAGTTCAGCGCTAGACTTACCAGTCTAGCGCTGTCTATCATATACAGAAAGGGGCGTGATTACAGACAGGGGACGTGCCTCGGGCCCGGGGGGGGGCGGTGAAGGAGCGGTGCTCCAGAGGAAAGAGGCCGCCCCCCGGTACTCCGATGGCTCATTTGCATACTTTTTAAAGTTTAAATTTCTACGCGATCGCTGCGCAGAACTCTGCATGAAAGGTATGATTTTAAAAGTTGTCACTAGGCCTTGTAACCTATGTATTTAAATACATAGGTTACAACCTAGTGACAGAGCCTCTTTAATATACAGATAAAAATTCTTGGATTTCTCTTTTGCCATTGTTCTGTCGCTCCTATGAGTTATTTACATCAAAACAGTATCCTGTACCATAGTGTTTGTTTTTTTACTGCGGGCAAAAGTTATTGGGGCAGATTTATTAGCACTAGCATTTTATATACCAATGTTAAAAGGGTTTTCCAAGATTTAAAGGGAACCTGTCATCTCCGAAACACCCCCTGAACTAGAGTACGCATATGTAAGTTTTATCTTCATACTCGCTTCCATTCTGACGCTGTGATCACACAAACCAGCAGTAAAATACATTTAGAGGACTCTTCTTTGAGTACTCTCCATTATGTGAGTGAGCACAGGAGTCCACTGAGTGCATTTTACTGCAGGTTTGTGGGAGCACAGCGTCAGAATGGAAGCGAGTATGAAGATAAAACTCACATATTCAGATTCAGCATCACTTACCCTATACACCGCGTACTCTAGTTCAGGGGGTGTTTCGGAGACGACAGGTTCCCTTTAAATACTGATGACCAATCTACACTGATGACTGGCGGTGGGCCGACACCTGGGACCTCTGCCAATCAGCTGCTTAAGAAGGTACCAGTGCTCCTATGAGTGCCAAGGCTTCTCTGTGCTCACCAAGCACAGTGCCATACATTGTATAGCGGATTTGCTTGGTATTGCGCTCAGCCACATTAATTTTAAAAGGGCTGAACTGTGCCTAGGCCATGTGACCGATGAACGTGAATGAAGTAGAAAGAAGGCCATGATTCTACTGTGAGTGCCACCATGAGGAGGATAGGTCATCAGTATTTAAGTTTCAGAAAACCCCAAATTCCTTTGGTTATGTAATTAAGTTAAATGTATTAAGAGGTTAACACCTCAAATAAATTTGGCACATCTTTTGTCTGTCCTAAAGACACAAAATGAAATTTAGGCCCATAAAAAGAGTAAATTTTCTAAGCTTTTTGCACCACCTTTAGAACTGATACATTTGTTAGAACATTTCTGGTCATGCTCCTTCCCACTTAACCAACTAATATTTCTTGCTATTTTTGGTAGTGGTAAGGGAAAAAATTCTAAAATGTTTTACACAAATGTGTTGTGTACCAAAATTTTAACCTTTTATGCGAGAAAACTGGAGTATTAGTATATTCTATATAAAAAAGCAAATATCACGCAACCACCTCACCAATGCCTTACTGGTTCCACTTAGATGATATATTGATTTTTACAAGCAGCAAGTAGTGCGGTACTGCTGCGGTACTGCTGTGGCACTGCAGCAACAAAAAATTCCTTATTAGTTAGCGCCAGTGGATATTTTCTAGATTTACAACTGTATTAGTAAATTCTCCTATAATTTCCTTGACACAAGTAGGTTTTCTTTTTGATCATGTCTGTCTTCTGCCTTAATTTAAATACAGAAAATAGAGCAAGTGTATAGTGTGTATGTCAGACATGATCTACTTGAATTAAAACAATCCAGTCCAAAATATTTAGGTATGCTGAGTATGGTGCTTACTCGAAATATATGTTTAAAAGAAAAATTGCCACAGCTGTCAAGGCACATGAGGGGAGTCTACATCTCTTTTGTAAAAATTATATAACAAAAAGTAACTGATCACTTAAACGGTATGTTCGTCAGTGGCAGAAATGTCTGAGGTCCATATATTTGTATCTCCCACTTAGAACATGATAGACATTTTTCCATCTGTTACACCTCAGACCTACATCTGCACTTGTTGGGCCTTCTTGTCCTACTTCTTGTTTTCTATTCTGTGGGACAAGAAAGCCCAGCAATTGTGAATGTAGGTCTCAGATGTAACTGGAAAAGCATCTATCCAAAATAGTTCCAAAGGATTCAAAAAGTGATTGTGAATATGGTAGGGTTGTGTTTGGATTTCATATGATTAACAATAGGTCATCTGCGCATACAGCGACTTTATGAACTCTGCCACCACATTTTATGCTCTTTATCTGAGGACTAGAGCGCACTATAGCAGAGTTTTGAATATCAATATGAATAGAAGGGGGGATAGGAGACAGTCTTTTTGAGTTCTGTTATTAATGGGAAAGGGCAAGGAGAACAGACCATTAACTGCCACCTGAGCCAATGGATGTGAATACATAGAGAAAATCGCTGCTATAAATCTGTCAGGTATTTGGTATTTCTTTACTGTTAATTGGATATAGGACCAGTTAACCAATTTAAATGCTTTTTCAGCATCCGTCCCTAACAGCACCATTGATATCCATTCAGATTTAGCATAATAGGTCAGTTGAAGAATTCCATTTGTGTTTTCTTTACCCTCTGTCACGGGAGGCCGGCGACGCGCTCCCTCCGCGCAGCGCCGCCGGACCTCTCCGCCCCCCCTAGAGACAAGTAGTAGGGGATTGAAGTGCTGGTCTGGTCAGCCAGCACTTCATCAGTTAATTATCTGTTGGGTTTTTAGCCATGTGGTGCTGATCACACCACATGGCTACTTTGCATATTGTTTTGGCAGCATGCTCCGCCTCAGGTCATGTGATGCTGGCCACATAACATGAACGTAAACTGGGCGGGCTATTTAAAGATGGCAACTGCCTTACACATTGCCTGTTATTAGTTTTTCTGGTGCAGTGCTTGCGTTTATTCTCTGAGATATATTCTGGTTTTCCTGACTTCCGGCTTTCTGACCTCGACTTCGATTTTGCCTCCTCCTCTAGTTTTGACGTTCCCTCCAGGTTTGACTCGGCTTGTTTGACTATTCTCATATTGTGTTTGTATTGTTCTGTGTTGTTCATCTCGTATTTCCCTTCCCTACCTTCACTTATACAGTATAGGAACTGTCGCCCAGTTACGGTTTGGCTACCTAGGGCCTATACTCTAAGTAGGTAGGGTCAGAGGTGGGGTTCAGACAGGGCTCTCAATCCCCTGTGTTCCTGTCGTGACCACCCTCCCTATATAGGACAAAGCTCCCTTGGTTTGGATCTATAAGATCCGGCAAAAGTTCTTTCAATCATCTGGCCAATAAGGTCAAAAAAACAATTTAAAATTGGAATTTAAAAATGAAATTGACTGGTATTTACCACAGAGGGATGGGTCCCGACCTTCCTTAGGAATGTTGGAAATAAGGGCCATCAAAGTATGTGGGTGAAAAGGAGTACCCTCAAAATCTATCCGGAAGAGATGAATGGAATAGGTTGACCTTAATATCTGTCCATTTAAGCAGTCATTGTACTTTTTATATAGTCGTTTTGTAATGTTAGGGTACGACCACACAATCAAGTTTCTGCATGCATTTTTGGAAGCCAAATTCAATTCTGAGACACTTATTGCCCTTGACCTATTGGCAACTGTGTCTCATCATCATCCACCTCGGGGGAAAATACTTCTCGTTCCCCACCATCATCTTCTTCAGACTGTGTTTGCTCAATAGATTGGGAATCAGGGCACAATATCTCCTCATGTCCCACTTCAAGCGGCCTTGGCAAGAGGCCAAAGCTAAGGAACGGTGATGAAAAAAGCTCCTCGGAATATCCCAATGTGGGATCTCTTCTTTGCCCAGACTCTGCATGGTGGGAGGAATGAGGATCAGGGTGAGGATGTGGTTGCCCAGACTCTTGGCTACTGAAACTGGACTTTGTGGAAGAGAGGGTGGTGCTTAACCAACTGGAAGCACTATCACCTGTTATCCAACTGACTACCTGCTCGCACTGGTGTGGCTGAGAGAGTGGTGTCTTGCGCCACCCTGCAAACTGTGACATGAAGCTAGGAATTTTGGATGACTGTTTCTTGGGCTCTGCCAGCAGGCACAGTTTCACCGCGCCCAGAGCCATGGCCTCTGCGTTCACCATGAGCAGCACGCCCACTTCCCCGTCACTTAGTGCTCGCCTTGCGCATATTGTATAGTATATATGCAACTTGGTCACAACTACAGTACTGCGGATTTTTATTAACTGTATGATCAGAAAAATTTAAACGAATGTCCAATATTCTGAATGCGCTAACGCAGCAGCAAATGAGGAACTGCGGCCTATATTTACGGTATTAAATGTGACAACAGATGTGAGCTACAGAGACTTTTAAACGGTTGTATTACGCTGTGCACCTAGCGTTACTGGCAGAGCACACCTGGGGTTTTTTGCCACCCAAAGAAAAAAAAAACGTATTTCACAATGGACTTTAGTCTTTTTGGAACAGCGACAATCTTTCTACCTACCCAAATACTATCCCTATTGTTTAATTCCCTCCGTGGAATAATTTAACTGCAGCAGCAAGTGAGGAACTGCGGCCTAAATTAATGGTATTAAATACGGATGTCAGCTACAGAGACTTTTGAATGGTTGTAATATGCTGTGCACCTAGCGTTACTGACAGGGCACACCTGTGTTTTTTTGACACCCACAAAAAAAAAAAAAACTTATTTCCCAATGTACGTTTGAACAATGATAGTAACCCTGCCTATAGAAATTCTATCAATACGCAAAAGTTTTACAGCAAGACGCAAAAGAATTACTGCGGGTTTAACAGCAGAAATTATAGCAAAGTATGTCAGGTATATAGTATACATAGAGTGTCCTACAGCATGCAGAAGCAGAACATGTCATTAATGGCAGGCCACCTAGTGCTATTTTCACCACCTTTAAAGTACTCAAATATCAGTAAATAAAGGTTTGTGACAGATATAATGGCCCTTATAAGGGCTTTTGGGTCTTCTTGGAGCGATTTCTATCCCTGCCTAGCGTGCTTCTCTCCCTACAGTCTATGTCCCTCCTTGCTGCAGCAGCGCTTGTGGCGTTAATGGCAGGCCACCTAGCGCCATTTTCACCACCTTAAATGTCCTTAAATATTAAAAAAAAAGGTTGTGCCAGATATAATAGCCCTTAAAAGGGCTTTTGGGTCTTTTCTGCGTTCCCGGCCAGCCAATCAGTGTAATGGCACGCACGCTAATTGGCCAATTAGTGTATTCGGCTGAACATGTTCGCTCAAGACTATTATGAAGGCACAAGCCTGGAGTGCTGCCTCAATTCTTTGGATTTGATTATATATATATATATATATATACATATATACACACACACACATATTATATATATATATATATATATATATATATATATACACACACACACACATATATATATATATATATATATATATATATATATATATACACATATATATATACACACATATATATATATATATACATACATATATACATATACACAAACATACACTTTTTTTGGGGGGGGGGGTGTTAATTATATTCAAACTAGGAGCATAAAAGAGTACTGCACAACACTATCTGAGAGACCCAAAAATGTCTGGCTACGGAAAAAATTCCAAAAGAAAGACCAAGAGCCAGAATGTGGATAGTAGCAGTACCAACTATTCTACCAGAAGTTATTGTAGGCTGCAATTGTCCCTGCTGGCTTAGGAAAGGTGCAACATTATAGTTGAGGAGAAAGAGGATGAGATTGTTGATTGGATGGCTCACTCCTCCTTTCAGTCGCAGCAGGATGACTTGAAGGTGACTTCAAAGTCCGACACTGTGACTCCTGGCTCCATGGCAGAGTGTTACTCCTGCACCTCCTCCTTCAGCCTTCCCTGCCTTCCTTTTCAAAAGAAGTGGCAAGAAAACCCCACCGCGCCATCTCTTTCCGCTTCTCCCACACAGACTACTCCTCTTCCTCCGCTCCATCGTCAGCCATCGATAAAGGAATGCGTGGCCAGGAAACAACTCAATGCATCCAGCAAAAACAACTCAATGCGTTCAGCAATCCTAAAGTGCACAAGCTTAATTCCAGCCTGACCAAGTTGCTGGCAGTTCAGTTGCTTCCATACCATTAAAGGGGTTGTCCCACGAAAAGTATTCTACAGTTTCCAAACCAGCATCTGGATCTGAATACTTTTGCATTTGCATGTTATTAAAAATTTAGTATAGCCCCTCAGTTATTCAACAAAATGCTTTTGTGTAGTGCCACTTACTGTTTGTTTTTTTCTTATTTCTTTGACCTGCTCACTGAGAAGGCTGCACATGCTCAGTTTCATCCTTTAACTGCCTCCTGAGCTGTGATAGGGACAGCATGGACCCACCCCCTAAGCTGCTGCTGAAAAGACACTCCCCTTGAGCTGTCAGCTTTATATAAATCTATCAGAGCAATGAATGAGGAGATCTCTGGATCCATGTGAAGTACAGGGCTGGTTTTAGCTTTGTTAGAAAGTGGTTGCCATGTACTATATGATGTCTGATTTTCATTTTTTAAAATTAGTCATGGGATAACCCCTTTAAGTTGAGTCTGCTGCTTTTAGGGAGCTAAAGCGCTCAGCCTCACTGGAAAATTCTTAGCATTATTTCTCTCAAAAAGCCATCCCTGCCTTGCAAGCTTTCACACTTTCTATACATGTACTTACAGAGATCTATGTACAGTATACTTCTACCATTATTGCTCATTCCAGTGAACAATTGTGAGGTGTGCGATACACTAGCCACAGTCTAGAAAATAATTTTTTTCACTCAATTACATAAACTACAGTCCAGTGAACAATTGTGAGGTGTGTGATACACTAGCCACAGTCTACAGAATAATTTTTTTCACTCAATTACATAAACTACAGTCCAGTGAACAATTGTGAGGTGTGCGATACACTAGCCACAGTCTAGAGAATACGTTTTTATTCTCAGTTATGTAAACTACAGTCCAGTGAACAATTGTGAGGTGTGCTGTACAGCAGCGTCAGTCTATAAAATACGTATTTTCTCACAGTTATATGTATTACAGTCCAGTGAAAAATGGAGTGCTTTGCGGTAAAATAGCCACCATATAAAGACTATGTTTTTTTCTCAGTTATATGTACTACAGTCCAGTGAACAATTGTGAGGTGTGTGATACACTAGCCACAGTCTAGAGAATATTTTTTTTCACTCAATTACATAAACTACAGTCCAGTGAACAATTGTGAGGTGTGCGATACACTAGCCACAGTCTAGAGAATACGTTTTTATTCTCAGTTATATAAACTACAGTCCAGTGAACAATTGTGAGGTGTGCTGTACAGCAGCGTCAGTCTATAAAATACGTATTTTCTCGCAGTTATATGTATTACAGTCCAGTAAAAAATGGAGTGCTTTGCGGTAAAATAGCCACCATATAAAGACTATGTTTTTTTCTCAGTTATATGCACTACAGTCCAGTGAACAATTGTGAGGTGTGCGATACACTAGCCGCAGTCTAGAGAATACGTTTTTATTCTCAGTTATATAAACTACAGTCCAGTGAACAATTGTGAGGTGTGCGATACACTAGCCGCAGTCTAGAGAATAATTTTTTTCACTCAATTACATAAACTACAGTCCAGTGAATAATTGTGAAGTGTGCGATACACTAGCCGCAGTCTAGAGAATACGTTTTTATTCTCAGGTATATAAACTACAGTCCTGTGAACAATTGTGAGGTGTGCAATACACCAGCCGCAGACTAGAGAATCATTTTTTTCACTCAATTACATAAACTACAGTCCAGTAAACAATTGTGAGGTGTGTGATACATTAGCCGCAGTCTAGAGATTAATTTTTTTCACTCAATTACATAAACTACAGTCCAGCGAACAATTGTGAGGTGTGCGATACAGTAGCCACAGTCTAGAGAATACGTTTTTATTCTCAGTTATATAAACTACAGTCCAGTGAACAATTGTGAGGTGTGCTGTACAGCAGCGTCAGTCTATAAAATACGTATTTTCTCGCAGTTATATGTATTACAGTCCAGTGAAAAAAGGAGTGCTTTGCGGTAAAATAGCCGCCATTTAAAGACTACGTCTTTTTCTCAGTTATATGTACTACAGTCCAGTGAACAATTTTCTAGTGTGCTGCACAGTAGCGTCAGTCTATAAAATACGTATTTTCTCTCACTTATATGTATTACAGTCCAGTGAAAAATGCAGTGCTTTGCGGTAAAATAGCCGCCATATAGAGACTATGTTTTTTTCTCAGTTATATGTACTACAGTCCATTGAAAAATGTAGTGGTTTGCGGTAAAATAGCCGCAGTCTAAAAATTCCTTTTTTTCTCTCAGTTATATATACTACAGTGCAGTGAACAATTCTGTCGTGTGCGGTATAGTAGCCGCACTCTAGTGTTGACACCGACAAGTGACCAAGTTAGTTGAGGTAGCAGGTGAAGCACATAAAATTTTACACTGACACAGCATGGCGGTGACACCACCAATGCCTTGGTCAGTCTGAGATTGCATTCAAATTGTTGTAGGAGAGTCTCCCAAAAATTTGTTTTGGAGTGGCTGAAGTTGACCCGCCTAAAAAATTGTTTTGGAGTGTCTGTAGTTGACCCTCCTGTAAAATTGTTTTTGAGTGTCTGTAGTTGACGCTACTAAAAAATTTATTGAAGAGAGGGCCTGTAGGTGGCCCTCCATAAACATTGTTTGTATAGAGCGCCAGTTGGCCCTCAGAAACATTGCCTGTTGGCTCAGCGTTTGTGTAAGAAGAGAAGGAAGAGGAGGAGAGGATACATAAAGAATCTTAATGTTGAGCTGCTTTCCCCCGCTGGAGATTTGCATTCCGGTAAAATCCAGGCTTTATTCATTTCATTAATAGTCAGCCTGTCAGTTGACAGGCGTGTACGCTTATCAGTGATGATGCCACCAGCTGCACTGAAGACCCGCTCTGACAACACGCTAGTGACAGGGCAGGCCAGCACCTCCAAGGCGTACAGCGCCAGTTCGGGCAATGTGTCCAGCTGTGCAACCCAGTAGTTGTATGGAGCAGAGTGATCACGCAGGATATTGGTATGGTCACCTAGGTACTCCATCACCATCTTTCTGAACAGCTCCCCCCCTACTGGGGGACGGGTGACATAGTCTTGCTGGGGTGCCATAAAATTTCAAAGTCCTTGGAGAGTGTTCCCCTTCCAGTGCTTGACAAGCTGCCTGCTCCCCTCCTCTCCCCCGTGAGTTGGCCAACAGAACTACATCCTCTGCCACTAGCGTCAGATGGGAAGGATAGTTTCAGCTTGTGCACTAGGGACTGTTGATATTGATTCACTCTCATACTCCTTTCCTCTACAGGAATGAGAGTGGAAAAGTTCTGCTTGTAACTAAGGTCCAGTAGGGTGAACACCCAGTAATTGGTGTTGTCAAAAATGCTTCTAACGCGAGGGTCACGGGAAAGGCAGCCTAACATGAAGTCAGCCATGTGCGCCAGAGTCCCAACACGCAATAGTCTCCTCAATAGGCTGACTCTCCATTTCCTCCTCCAACTCCTCCTCTTCAGCCCATACACGCTCAACAGATAAGAAGGAATGAGCATAGGTACCCTCTTCAGTCTCACCAACAGTCTCCTTCTCTTCCTTTTCTTCCTCCTCTCCCTCCTCATTCTCCAATACATGCTGAGAAACAGACCTGAGGGTGGTCTGGCTATCAAGCAACATATCTTCTTCCCCCATCTCCTGTGACAAGAGCAAAGCCTCTGACTTCATGCTGAGCAGTGACTTTTTCAGCAGACAAAGCAGCGGGATGGTGACGCTGATAATGGCGACATCGCTGCTGACCATCTGTGTTGACTCCTCAAAGTTGCTTAACACCTGACAGATATCAGACATCCATGTCCACTCCTCATTGTATACTTGAAGAAGCTGACTAACCTGACTACCAGTTCTTGTGGAAGTTGTCATCTGGCAGTCTACAATTGCTCTTCGCTGCTGGTAAACCCTGGCTAACAT
>ONZH01022873.1:0-56289 GCA_900303285.1 Rhinella marina | reverse complement strand
GGACCCCACGGTACAAGCAGAACCTTTCCACTCTCATCCCTGCAGAGGAAAGGAGTATGAGAGTGAATAGATATCAACAGGCCCTGGTGCACAAGCTGAAACAATTCTTCCCATCTGACGCCGCTAGCGGCAGAGGGCATGGTTTCTGTGGGCCAAGTAGCGGGGGAGAGGAGGCGAGCAGGCAGCTTGTCCAGCACTGGCAGGGGAACGCTCTCCAAGGCCTTTGCCAGTTTTATGTCACACCAGCAAGACACTGTCACCTGTCCCCAGTCTAGGCAGAGTAGGGGGGAGCTGTACAGAAAGATGGTGAGGGAGTACCTAGCTGACCATACCAACGTCCGTAGCGATCACTCTGCTCCATACAACTACTGGGTTTCAAAGCTGGACACGTGGCCTGAACTGGCGCTGTACGCCTTGGAGGTGCTGGCCTGCCCTGCCGCTAGCGTGCTGTCAGAGCGGGTATTCAGTGCAGCTGGTGGCGTCATCACCGATAAGCGTACACGCCTGTCAACTGACAGCGCTGACAGGCTGACGCTTATTAAAATGAACAAAGCATGGATTTCACCGGAATTCAAATCTCCTCCGGGGGAAAGCAGCTAAAGATTTAAATAACTTATGTATCCGATTCCTCTTCTCTACTCCTCCTACTCCTCCTCCTCCATATCGTCTTTGCCTAACGGTGACCAAAAAAACGCCATTTTTCAGAGGTCCAACTGGCACTCTTTTACCACAATTTTTCCGGAGGTCCACCTACAGGCCCTCTGTCCAAACAATTTTTCCGGAGGGCCACGTACAGGCGGCCCTCTGTCCAAACAATTTTTCCGGAGGGCCACCTACAGACCCTCTCTCCAAACAATTTTTCTGGAGGTCCACCTACAGGCCCTCTCTCCAAACAATTTTTCCGGAGGTCCACCTACAGGCCCTCTCTTCAAACAATTTTTCCGGAGGTCCACCTACAGGCCCTCTGTCCAAACAATTTTTCCAGAGGGCCACCTACAGGCCCTCTGTCCAAACAATTTTTCCGGAGGTCCACCTACAGGCCCTCTCTCCAAACAATTTTTCCGGAGGTCCACCTACAGGCCCTCTCTCCAAACAATTTTTCCGGAGGTCCACCTACAGGCCCTCTGTCCAAACAATTTTTCCGGAGGTCCACCTACAGGCCCTCTGTCCAAAAATTTTTCCGGAGGTCCACCTACAGGCCCTCTCTCCAAACAATTTACATCTTTGTCCTATCTTTCTCTCTCTCCAAACAATTTTTCCGGATAGCTGCCATATACGGCATTAAACTGAGTAGTATACATAGAAGACATACCACACTTGATCACTCTCATAATTTACGACTGTACCGGTTGATGATAAATTTTTAAGTTGGGGTCCTGCGTCGTCATTCTAAATACATCCGGCTGTTATCACCACCACACACACTAGCCCAGGGGGCACTCCTCTGGCTCTTCCAGCGAAACCTCCTTCCCCCCAGCCTGCCCCCCACCTACAGGCCCTCTCTCCAAACAATTTACCCGGATAGGGGACGTATTAGATATTGTACTGATGTTTTTTTTGTTCTTCTTTTAATTGCCTCCTGACCTGTGATAGGCAGAGCATGGACACGTCCCCTTAGCTGCAGTGGGAAAGACACTCCCCTGGCCAGAGCAAGCTCTTTTTCCATTTTCCGTGGTCGAAAAATCCATGAAATATAGGGTCCCAAGATAGGGGATGTATACGGTATTAAACTGAGAAGAATCGATACCATACCGGTTGATGCTAGAGTTTTTCCAAATCCATTCTGGCTGTTGTCACCACCACACACGCTAGCCCAGGGGGCACTCCTCTGGCTCTTCCAGCGAAACCTCCTTCCCCCCAGCCTGCCCCCCACCTACAGGCCCTCTCTCCAAACAATTTACCCGGATAGGGGACGTATTAGATATTGTACTGATGTTTTTTGTTTTTCTTCTTTTAATTGCCTCCTGACCTGTGATAGGCAGAGCATGGACACGTCCCCTTAGCTGCAGTGGGAAAGACACTCCCCTGGCCAGAGCAAGCTCTTTTTCCGTTTTCCGTGGTCGAAAAATCCATGAAATATAGGGTCCCAAGATAGGGGACGTATACGATATTAAACTGAGAAGAATCGATACCATACCGGTTGATGCTACAGTTTTTTTAAAATCCATTCCAGCTGTTGTCACCACCACACACGTTTGCCCAGGGTGCACTCCTCTGGCTCTTCCAGCGAAACCTCCTTCCCCCCCACCTACAGGCCCTCTCTCCAAACAATTTACCCGGGTAGGGGACATATTAGATATTGTACTGATTTTTTTTTTAGATCTTCTTTTAATTGCCTCCTGCGATAGACGGGAATCGAACCCGCATCAACTGCTTGGGAAGCAGCGATGCTCACCACTTTACCACCAACAGCCACAGCAACTGATAAGAACAGATACTAAACTTGATGTCAGCTGCAGTGCCAGCATGAGCAGTGGTGTCACCTGCAGGCGGTGATGAACCTTCGTTGCACCTAGTTGGGTGCTTCCCTAACATGTGATGGGTATTTGCCTCGCCTTTCTTGGTCTGGGTGAGCACAATTGCCATGAGGTTAACCACCAGGCTGTTGCCTGAGAATTTGGGGTAATGGTGGGATTAAGCAGCCTCAGAGGCATCCATGCATGCTGCCCCTGCTGTTTCCTGTCCATTTCCGTGGTGTTTCCATCATTTTCTGAGGTTTCCAGGTTTTCACCCAGCCTTCCCTAGGCAGAGCCTTGGTCCCCTGCAAAAATGCTCGAGTCTCCCATTGACTTCAATGGGGTTCGTTATTCGAAACGAGCACCCGAGCATCGGGAAAAATTCGACTCGAATAACGAGCACCCGAGCATTTTAGTACTCGCTCATCTCTAGTGGCTACTTTTAACCCTTTATCTAACCCTGCTTGAAGGAAGTCTAAAATGATGTTAATATCAGGACAATTTGTAATATCCCATCTATCTTTAGAAAACAACAAGAAAGCTTTCCACATTCTCTGGTAGATTCTAGATGTTACTGGCTTACGGCTTAGGCCTCTTTCACACTAGCGTTAGCACGGATCCGGCACCTAAAGGGTGCCAACGGATCCGTGCTAACGCTATACATGTGTGGAGCCGGAGCAGCGCTCCGGCCCCACACATGACACACATTAAAACAAGACACAGACATACATACAAACAAACATACAGACATACATACAAACATACAGACATACATACATACTCACATACTCCAGGGACGCCGGCAGAACGTCTTCACGCGCCTCCTGTGCGCAGTAATGACGATTCCCCACAGCGCCCTCTGCTGGGCGCAGTGGGGAAACGTCATAGCTGCGCGCAGGAGGCGCGTGAAGACATGCTGCCGGCGTCCCTGGAGTATGTGAGTATGTATGTGTGTATGTCTGTATGTATGTCTGTATGTATGTATGTCTGTATGTATGTCTGTATGTTTGTTTGTATGTATGTCTGTGTGTATGTAGCCGGATCCGGAATGACTCCCCATTGGAAATCAATGGAGGACAGATCCGGATTACTGGTGTGTCCACACCAAACGGATCCGTCCCCATTGACTTGCATTGGGGGTCATTCCGGATCCATCTTGGTGCGGATGCCTGGACCGGAGAGCAAACCGCAGCATGCTGCGGTTTGTTCTCCGGTCTGAAGACGGAACGGAATGCTTTCAGGAGCATTCCGTTGTCTTCAGTTCAGTTTTGTCCCCATTGACAATGAATGGGGACAAAACTGAAGCATTTTTTTCCGGTATTGAGCCCCTATAACGGAACTCAATACCGGAATTTAAAAACGCTAATGTGAAAGTAGCCTTAACAGAAGAGTGGATATTACCTTATCAGATAAACCCTTTCATGCTAATAGACCGCGTTCAGTCTCCATGCTGTGAGTCTCAGTTGCTGAACTGCTGGGTGTATAACTGGGCCCTGCGACAGGAGACCTGGGATCTCTGGTAATGGTATGATATTCTCTTTTGCCATCTGGAGTAGTAGAGGCATCCAAGATCTTTTGGGCCAGAATGGGGCTATGAGGATTATTTGTGCTCTGGATTCCCATGCTCTGGCTAACACCATTGGTAGGAGAGAAAAGGAGTACAAGAGATCCTGTGGCCAGACTTGACTTAGGGCGTCCATTCCCAGCGGATTGTCTTGCTTTGACAGGGAAAAGAATGCTGGAATCTGGAAATTCTTCCTTGAGGCGAAGAGGTCTATCTTCGGCGTACCTCACCTCCTGGTTAAGTGATGGAAGACCTGTTTGTTGAGTTTCCATTCGCCTTCTCTTAGAGTTTCCCTGCTTAGGAAGTCCACCATCTGGTTGTGAATGCCTTTTAGGTGAACTGCTGATAATGAGGCTATGTTGACCTCAGCCCACTGGATGATTCTGGATGCTAGTTTCTCTAATTAGAGAGTATAGATATAAGTAGTGGCTCACCAGTTTGTAAAAAATGCTAGGAGTGGTGCTTCCTATCACTTGGCTATACCCTTAGCCTGAATACGTTTTAAAAGGATGAGATGAATGTGTGATGGGCACTCACTCTACATTTGTTTTTATGTGATGTTGGTATAGAGCTTGCTGAGACAGTAGATGGATAAATATATGAGTGTGTATATATGAATTAAATTAAATTAAAAATTGGAAAGGTCTACTATATTATTTTAGGTATATAATCACAACATTTATTTGTCAATACAATTATCCCAGCGCTGGTACATAAAATAATGTATAAAAAATGTAAAAATGAGGATAAAAATCATATATAAGAAAACATATATGAAAAGATATAAAATATAAGAATATATAAGTCTCTGTTTGGTTTCGATGTTATTTATCCCTTAATAGGGTAGCAATGTTCCAGTGTGTAGTTGTAAACACTTTATACTGTTCCAATATACATCAAGTATGGCAGGAATGTAGGAAAAGGAAGTTCAATACATTACCCTCCTATAGAGGTGTTTGCTCCGCGATTCGCTGGGCTGCAATAGCGTTATGCTGTGATGGCTTCGTTTCTGTGTGTGTTCGGCCGGCACCCGGCTCTCCCTGTGGCGTCCCACGTGGGTGGCCGTCCGGCGTATCGGTAAGTTGGCGCGTTTTTTTAAAAACGGGGAGCGCGCTAGAATGGTGAATCAGAAAACTGCTTTAGCTGTTCCTTCTTGTTAAGCGCTATTCTGATGTGCGCTATATTGATGAATTGGATCAGCACTGTAGTGGTGAATTGAATTGCTGTTCCAGCTATTCTTTCTTTGTATCCTAATCACAGGATGCACTGGATACACTGGATACAGTGGGATACAATGTATCGCTCGAGTATTATAGATGTTCCTTTCTTGTTTGTGCCATAATTTATAATCCACAGGGTGATGGATTATAAATTATGGCACAAACAATTATGGCGTCCCACCCTGTGGATTATAAATTATGGCACAAACAAGAAAGGAACATCTATAATACTCGAGCGATACATTGTATCCCACTGTATCCAGTGTATCCAGTGCATCCTGTGATTAGGATACAAAGAAAGAATAGCTGGAACAGCAATTCAATTCACCACTACAGTGCTGATCCAATTCATCAATATAGCGCACATCAGAATAGCGCTTAACAAGAAGGAACAGCTAAAGCAGTTTTCTGATTCACCATTCTAGCGCGCTCCCCGTTTTAAAAAAAAACGCGCCAACTTACCGATACGCCGGACGGCCACCCATGTGGGACGCCACAGGGAGAGCCGGGTGCCGGCCGAACACACACAGAAACGAAGCCATCACAGCATAACGCTATTGCAGCCCAGCGAATCGCGGAGCAAACACCTCTATAGGAGGGTAATGTATTGAACTTCCTTTTCCTACATTCCTGCCATACTTGATGTATATTGGAACAGTATAAAGTTTTTACAACTACACACTGGAACATTGCTACCCTATTAAGGGATAAATAACATCGAAACCAAACAGAGACTTATATATTCTTATATTTTATATCTTTTCATATATGTTTTCTTATATATGATTTTTATCCTCATTTTTACATTTTTTATACATTATTTTATGTACCAGCGCTGGGATAATTGTATTGACAAATAAATGTTGTGATTATATACCTAAAATAATATAGTAGACCTTTCCAATTTTTAATTTAATTTAATTCATATATACACACTCATATATTTATCCATCTACTGTCTCAGCAAGCTCTATACCAACATCACATAAAAACAAATGTAGAGTGAGTGCCCATCACACATTCATCTCATAGTTTCTCTAATGGCTGACTTCTTGTACCGCCCTGTTTGTTTAAATATGCCACTGTAGTGACATTGTCCGACAGGATCTTTATATGTCTTCCCTGGATTTTCTCTGATAGAGCCATCAGGGCTCTGAACACTGCCAATAGCTCTCTCTGGTTTGAGGATATTGGTTGTGGATCCATATCCCAAGTACCTTGCACTGGATGTCCCTCTAGATGGGCTCCCCAACCGTAACTGCTTGCATCGGTGGTGATCACTAGCTGCGTTGGTCTCCACTGAACTCCTTTTGATAAATTTTTCTTCATGATCCACCATATTAAAGAATCTTTTACTTGTTGAGGCGTCTTGATCTTCTTGTCCAATGCTTGTTGGGATTTGTCCCAGGTGGCTAGTAGGAATTGTTGGAGAGGTCTTGTGTGGCTTTGGGCTCATAGAACCGCTGGTATGGTAGATGTTATAGTGTCCAAAACTTTCATTATCTCTCTGATCGTTACTATTGTTTTGTAGCGAAAAGAGGAAACTTGACTCCTGATGACTTCTTGCTTTTCCGATGGTAGAAAAGAGGTCATACTGGCTGAATCTAGAAGAATTCCTAGGAATATTTTCTGTTTGCTGGGTATCAGGTCTGACTTCTGATGGTTTATTAGCCAACCTAGGTCTTGATGTGCTGAAATTAACAGATCGTCCAAGTATGGTACTATCTGGATACCTTGTAGGTGAATCACCACTGTTACTTCTGCCATCACTTTTATGAATATTCTTGGGGCTGCTGAGAGGCCGAATGGCAGTGCCTGAAATTGAAAATGGCACACTTCTCCGTTCATGTAGAGGGCGACTCTCAAATACCTTTGGGAATTTCTGTTGATCGGAATCTGATGATACGCATCGCTGAGGTCGATCGATGCCATAAAACAATCTTAGTCAAGGTGTTTATTGTGGACTGTATTGTCTCCATCTTGAACTTTTTGTATTTCAAGAATCGGTTCAACTGCTTTAGGTTGAATATAGTACGATAAGTCCCATTTGTTTTTTTTTAATCAAAAACATCGGGGAATAGTAACCCTTTCCCTGTTGTAGAATAGGTACCGGAATGAGGAGGTCCTTCTGGAGAAGGAGACTTATATCGTGTTCCAGGGCCTGTTGATACTGAGGTTTCTTTATGATTAAATATCTTGCTGGAGGAATCCTCTCGAACTCCAGGCGATATCCTGAGGCTATTAGAGATGTTATCCAAGGTGATGGCAAGATCTTCTGCCATGACCGGAAAAAAAACTTCAGTCTTTCTCCCTGTGGAAGCCTGGCGTCATTGGTTCTGACGTCTTTCAGCATTGTTGGGGTTGAAGAGAAATCCCCTACCTCTGCCACGTTAATGGGATCCTCTATCTGAGGCTTCTCTCCTTCTTTGCTCCAGGCGTCCTCATCTCTGAGAGCGAAAGGACTGCCTTTGCTGAGAAATCTTCTGCTCCATGGGAAAACCTTTATTCTTGTCTGAAGCTTTCTCCAGGATATCATACAATCCAGATCCAAACAGGCGGTCTTCTTCACAGGGCAGGGCACACAATCTTGATTTTGACCCTAAATCTCCAGTGTAGGATTTGAGCTAAACTGTTCTCCTTACAGCATTGGCCTAGGCAGCCGCCCTAGCGGACATTTTGACTAAGTCTGCAGATGCATCTGACAAGAAGTCTGTAGCTTGTCTGAGTGTTGGTATGGACGCTAAGATCTCTTCTCTAGAAGTACCAGCAGCTAGATGATTTTGTAGTTGTGTCATCCATACTCCTAAGGCTCTAGCGGTACAAGCAGCCGCAATACTAGGCATCAACATAGCAGTGGTCGTCTCCCAGGAGCGTTTTAGGAGACCATCTGCTTTCTTCTCCATAGGATCTTTAAGCATTCCTGAGTGCTCAAATGGTAGTGAGGTCTTTTTGGAGATTTTTGCGACCGGTGCATCAACCTTCGGGATATTGTCCCAGAGGTTAGATTCATCTTCAGAGAATGGATACTTTCTCTTAAATGATTTAGATATGGCCGCTCTCTTGTCAGGGTCATTCCACTCTTTCTGGATTAAGTCTTTAATCGCATTGTGAATTGGAAACACTCTGAACTTCTTTTCACCTAACCCTGAAACATCTGGTCCTGTAGTGATAAGGTTTCTTTAACATCTTCAATACCCATGGTAGCTCTGATGGCTTTAAGGAGAGACTCAGTATCTTCCGGATAACAAGATGGGCAGCCTGTTTCGTCATCAGATTCAGAGCCCCGATCCTCGTCGTCTTCTGGATCTAATGGCTGCTCAATCGCCTGTGGTACAGCTTTAGAGGTAGAGGGCTGACAAGGGTTAGGCTTAGTTACTGGCAGACGCTTCTTAATGGCAGAAGAAACATCTGATTTTATCATGGATTTTATATTATCCAAGAAGGATGGAGATTCCTCCTTAACAATCTTCTCGGTGCATTTTTTGCACACCGACTTTTTGTAAGAGGTAGACAGAGATTTAGCACAAATGGGGCACTTCCTAGTAGCCTGTTTTGCTGTTTGGCCCTTAAACCAACATAAATAACCAACATAAATTACATAAGCCCTCTAAATACAAAAAAATTGTACCGTCACTTTAAGAGGAGATAAGAGGAAGGACAAACCGGGCTTGAGGCTCCTGCAGGGTCAGGGGCAGCATGAGGCTCAGCAGCAGACTTCTGGAAGCTAGTAGGAACCATTTTCCAAGTGTGCAATCACTTACCTACACTTCGTGGTTTTTAAATCAGCCACCCAAAACGTCATCACGGCGCCTCTCTCCTCTGACCGCATAGCGATGACGTCATCGCGCCTTCGTGCATAGCAGAGAGACGCTGGCCGGAGGAAGATTGAAGAGATTCCCCGCCTCCAGGGAATCCCGCCCTCGGAACACGAGGTGTTCGACCCTGCTCCCGCATCTTAATTCAAGATAACAGAGCATTACACCCGGGGCAGCCTCCAGCCAGAGACCCAGGGTGGCCTTTGTCGGCACTTACCCCGGGGTCCTCGCACAGCCCTCCTAGCTCTGCCTAGGGCACCATACCAGGCTACACGGCTTAAAGGTTCCCATGTCTCCCAAGGGACAGGAAACAACAACTGAAAGGTAAGAAGAGGGGCCTACTTTTAAAGGTTCTCAGATGTTGTTTCCTGTCCCTGGGGGCGGGGGAACCCTCCTATGGTGCTGCTGTGGAGGTGATGGGGAAATGTCTACTAAAACAAAGGAAAAAAAATCAGTATTTGGCACACGACAAACAGACCCACGTAAATATTACTTACTTTCCATTTAAAACTACGTAAAAATTCAGCTGGCAGAAGGCTGGTGGAAGGCTGGCCGGAAGGCTGGCTGGCTAGTTGGCTGGCCAATTTTTTTGGTTTTTGGGTCTAAAAAAAGCAATATTAAAAAATATGAAATTATTAAAAAGTGCAAAAGGCTATAGTAAATAGGGACTGCAGGCAGTGTAAGTACATGGAGGATGCTAGGAGTAGTAGTCCTAGGTACTACTACTCCTAGCATCCCCCATGTACTTATACTACCTGCAGTCCCTATGTACTATTGCATAGGGACTGCAGGTAGTGTAAGTACATGGGGGATGCTAGGAGTAGTAGTCCTGGGTACTGCTACTCCTAGCATCCCCTATGTACTTATACTACCTGCAGTCCCTATGCAATATTACATAGGGACTGCAGGTAGTATAAGGCTGACCACTGAGGAAGGGGTATATTCCCCGAAACGCGTTTGGGCTTTATTTTGGCAGTGATCTGGTCAAGGGAGAGGCAAAGAATCACATCGATCTACATTTGAATAAATCATCTATACAATTGCTGTAACTATACAGGACGATATACAAACCTGTAACCAACGGATCTATAATTGGATTACAATAGATACCTGTAAAAGAAAAGCTACTACAAGACCAGCTAAATCAACTTAGTATCCATTCAGCACGAGCGCCCACGTGGGACACTGTAAAAAGGTGCGTACTGCAGACGTGCGCGGCCAAGGAGAGCAACGTGGTCACAGGTAGCGGGAGAGGACAGAGCTGTAATGTACTGAACATTCTTTATGTATTACAGTAATCATAATCTGAACCACAAGCGCATATATATATCTGGAATACAACATTTATTTTGAACAATTACGCTTATTTTGTAGAAAAAGCGTATTTGTCTGAAATTGGAGTCATATATTAAATGTATTGACTGGCATGTTTATCAACTACTAATACAGCTAAAGACCATTTGAAAGGAGGTCTCTCGAGATATATATTCAAAAAACCACCAACACCAGTTATCATTAATATAGGTAATGAATAACTACAACTGATTCTTCTTTAAATCTACATAGCTGTAGCCATTTTTAAAGGGTTATTCCCATCTCGGACAATGGGGGCATATCGCTAGGATATGCCCCCATTGTCCTATAGGTGCGGGTCCCACCGCTGGGACCCGCACCTATATCGAGAAGGGGGCCCCGAAAGTCAAGGAGGGTGCACCGCGCATGCACGGCGGCCCTCCATTCATTTGTATGAATGCGCGGTGCGCTCCCATTCATTTCTATGGAGCCAATGGAAATAGCCAAGCCGGTGCTCAGCTATTTTCGGCGGCCCCATACAAATGAATGGAGGGTGGCCGCGCATGCGCGGTGCGCCCTTCTTGACTTTCGGGGCCCTGTTCTCGATATAGGTCCTATAGGACAATGGGGGCATATCCTATAGGACAATGGGGGCATATCCTATAGGACAATGGGGGCATATCCTAGCAATATGCCCCCATTGTCCGAGATGGGAATAACCCTTTAAGGTCATCCAATATCAGGTATCAAACACTGTCAGCCTCTGACGGGGTGGAATACAGTGTCAACAGGAATTTTATGTGGACAGATGTCCACTGTATATTGTCTATATTGTGGAATATACATTTTTGATATATGGTCCATGCTATTGATATATGGTCTAAGTACAGGCTATCAATCAAACCATATGCTACCAAATATGGTAATTACTATTTGTTGCTAAATATCTGCTGCTGCCCAACAGCCTAGTATTTACTTTCCAGCGCTGGATAAGGATCAATATTATTTAGGCTATCTTTTATGTTACCTATACTGTTATTTTTTATGTCTATATACTTTTTATGGTTTTAACTTTTACGGAGATACCATTTTTATGAAGATATTAATAAATTAGCTTTTATTGGTGCGTTGAATAAATAGATTTTACATATAACCCCAATTGAGAGTGTGCCTACTTACCTTTTTATATCCATTCTTTATACCACATACGGCATACGGGTGAGCCGCAAGCAGAGCACCTCAACTTCACTCTTTTCTCATTACAGCGTACATGTGGAACAAAACACCCCCTGATTATATGGAAGCCAAGTCTGGCACGTATCAGGTAGGACAAAATGTTAGGTTCCCATTCTGCAGAGAACACCTTGACGATCGGGTGAATGGGCTCAGATAATTTTGTACAAAATATATTTGCCAAGAGTCTCTGATTTATCAAACAAGCATAGCATGAGCTTTGGAATACTCTATATCATTATGGCATTTTGTGCTTTATCTGGCAGCAGTGTGCGGTTGTATTTTATGTATTCTCCTTTGACATGTATTTAGCCATAGCAACCAGCACCTGCACTCTGGGATGTGCTGACTGAAATTTCTCTTTTTTTTTTTTATACTTTTTATGGTTTTAACTTTTACGGAGATACCATTTTTATGAAGATACTAGCAGAAAGACCCGGCTTCGCCTGGGTATATTTAATCTATTTCATTTAATGTTTCTGTGTGTCGTTGCAGAGAGAAAGTCAATGCAGCTGACAGAAATTGATTTTTACCTTCATTTTTTCAATCCCTGCTTCGGTTGTAGTCTAAATTTTGTGTGTCATTGCAGAGAGAAATTCACCCTCCCATCCCTGCAGCTGACAGAAGTTTATTTTTCCCTTCATTCTTTCAATCCCTGTTGGCTGCGGAGTGGGAGGGGGCATGACCTGACAGAGTTGGGGGTGTGGCTTAGCAAAGCGCTTCGCATAGGTGATTTAATCTATTTCATTTAATGTTTCTGTGTGTCGTTGCAGAATGGCTGCAGAGTGGGAGGGGGCGTGGTCTGACAGAGTTGGGGGCGTGACTTAGCAAGACGATTCGAACAGTTGTAGTCTATAATTAGTCTATTTTATCTAAAATTTTTGTGTGTCGTTGCAGAGAGAAATTCACCCTCCCACCCCTGCATTTTTACCTTTATTTTTTCAATCCCCGTTGGCTGCGGAGTGGTAGGGGGCGTAACCTGACAGAGTCGGGGGCGTGGATTAGCAAGACGCTTCACATGGGTGTATTTAATCTATTTCATTTAATGTTTCTGTGTGTCGTTGCAGAAAGAAAGTCAACCTCCCACCCATCCCTGCAGCTGACAGAAGTTGATTTTTACCTTTATTTTTTCAATCCCTGTTGGCTGCGGAGTGGGAGGTGTGTGGCCTTACAGAGTCGGGGCGTGGCTTAGCAAAGCACTTCGCATAGGTGCATTTAATCTATTTCATTTAATGTTTCTGTGTGTCGTTGCAGAATGGCTGCGGAGTGAGAGGGGGCGTGGCCTGACAGAGATGGGGCGTGACTTAGCAAAAGGCTTCAAACAGTTGTAGTCTATAATTAGTCTATTTCATCTAAAATTTTTGTGTGTCGTTGCAGAGAGAAATTCACCCTCCCACCCCTGCAGCAAACAGAAGTTTATTTTTACCTTCATTTTTTCAATTCCCGTTGCCTGCGGAGTGGGAGGGGGCGTGACCTGACAGAGTCGGGGGCGTGGATTAGCAAGACGCTTCGCATGGGTGTATTTAATCTATTTTATTTAATGTTTGTGTGTGTTGTTGCAGAAAGAAAGTCAACCTCCCACCCATCCCTGCAGCTGACAGAAGTTGATTTTTACCTTTATTTTTTCAATCTCTGTTGGCTGCGGAGTGAAAGTGGGTGTGGCCTGATGGAGTCGGGGGTGTGGCTTAGTGAGACCTGGGGCAGGGGTTTTAAGTACTTCTTTTAGGGTGGCCTGAATTAAAGGTCAATACCATGCTTATTTATGAGCCCACGCAATAGACAGCAGTGGAGGAAAACATCTTTTATTACTACTGAACTGTAGTAATAGAAAAAAACATAAGTTATATTTATGGTAACCGGAATACCTTTAACAGTGTCAGTGAATAGAAATGGATGAGATCCTCAGCTGCTGATAATTACCTGGTTGTTATGGAAACCTGCCCTCCCTGTGTGTGCCTTTGCAGAGAATGGCAGTTGGAGTTTAAAACCAAAGTTCCCAGTTGTAATGTTGGCTAATGGAGATCATATTTTGGGAATATCTCAGGAACGGTATGTCCTAGAGAGATGAGACCTGGTCTAAAACCTTCCCAGACACCTGATGTACCTGTGTGCCGAATTTGGTGAAAATCGGTCCGGTAGTTTGGTCGCGCATAGAGAACAGACAGACAGATAGACAGACAGACAGACAGAAACTCATTTTTATATTATTAAGAGATTAATAAATTAGCTTTTATTGGTGCGTTGAATAAATAGATTTTACATATAACCCCAATTGAGAGTGTGCCTACTTACCTTTTTATATCCATTCTTTATACCACATACGGCATACGGGTGAGCCGCAAGTAGAGCACCTCAACTTCACTCTTTTCAAGGTGGTGAGCCACTAATTCCATTGAATCAATTATTTATTTTTAGCCTTTGCCAAAAAAAAAGTATATCACCTTTAAAGACGTGCTGCCGACTCCCTCGCAGGCTGGCGTTTTGTGGCGTCAACAGGAAGCTGGAAAGCTCCTCCTATATCCAGGCGCAGAATGGAAAAACTGATCAGTTGACGCGGCAATTTCCGGAACACTTGTTACCGGATCCGGCATTAATACATCTCAATAGAAATTAATACCGGATCAGGCAATTGCGTTATTGTTCCGGAATTTTGGCCGGAAAAAATACCGCAGTATCATAAAAGCAACGGAACGGAGGACATCCTGATGCAAACTGAACGGATTGCTTTCCATTCAGAATGCATTAGGGTAAAACTGATGCGTTTTTTTCCGGTATTGAGACCCTATACCGGATTTCAATACTGGAAAACAATAACACTAGTTTGAAAGTACCCTTAGTCTCCGCCAAGTCTCCTTTTTTATAATCCTATTGGGCAATCAACAAAGTCAGTATGACCAAGCAAGCTAGGTCTCACTCCTTTTTCTAAAGTGGTCGGCCACTTTACAAAGTTTTTCTATAACTCACTGTATGATAGGCACTTCTGCTAATGTGCTAAGCAACTTTCATCCATATTCTTATTAGCTCTTTTCTTCCTCGCTGCTGCTCCTGTAAACAGTGTCTGTGGTGTGTTTTGCCACTGAGGCCCTAATATCTGACTGTGTTGCCTCCCCCACCTGTCCATCCGATATTGAGGCCTCCGTCCTTTCTTCTACTGTGCAAGCTCCACAACAAATGATCGGTGCCTGAATTGTCGTATGAATGGCTGGCCATGTAATGGATGGAGAAGTCAAGTCTTCCAGAGCGGGAGCTGCTTATTCTTAGAAGCTTCCCACTCGGGTTTAAAGAGGTAACCCTCCCCTATGATGTCCATAGGCTGAAACAGGGCACATAGTCAAGGGTTTACTATCCTAAGGGGTTTAGTCTGTATGGTTTATATACTGTTCATGACTACTGTATATTCATTAAAGGGAGTCTGTCATCTCTAAAATTGAATTCAAAGTAAGCATGCCGCCATGTAGTGTAGGTGACCTGAAACATAATCATACTTTTCATATAAAAATCCAGTCCTCTAATCCTGAGACATGCTTCTTTTTATTTTTTGCAAATTAGCTTTTCAGTGGACTTTGGGTGGGCTGCTCCATTTGGTGCACCATTACACTGTCCAGCACCTTCCTCTCATGTTTGATTGACAGTCCCTGAGATATCAGAGCCGTAACGATGATATCCATCGCACCAACATTATCCAATTAGCTCCAAAAACATTATTTGCATAAAAATTAAAAGAAGCAATTCTCATGATTAGAGGACTGGATTTAGGCAGCAATGCACTGAAATATAATGAATCTTGTATTCGGTAATAGATGGATATCCATTACGGAATACAAGTACCAATCTAATAATTGCTTATTATAGTCTGCAAGGGTGACTTAAAAAATGTAAAAATATATAAAAAATAGAAATCATCCCCTTTCCCTAGAATAAAAAATAAACAATTAAAAAATTAAACATCATAGGCATGACCACATACAAAAATGCATGTACTATTAAAATATAAAAATATTGCTCCCTGATGGGAAATGGCATAACGGAAAAAAAATAATCAAAACGGCCAATTCACCATTTTTTTGTCACTTTGTCTCCCAAAAAAAATAATTAAAAAATGATCAAAAAGACATATACTCTCCAAATTGGCTTCAATACAAATCTACAGATCGTCTCACAAAAATGAGTGCCATACAGCTCTGTTATGGGGGTCAGAATATGGTGATGAAAAGAAAAAAAATTATATTTTCCAAATTTTTTTTTCAATATTAAATCATAGGAAAAATTACATACATGTGGTATGGTTGTAATTATACTGACCCAGAGAATAAAGGGCACAGGTCACTTTTACCATAGCAGGGTCTACTCCTTTAAAAAAATATTCATATAAAGAAATAATGCAGTTTTGGCACATAGGCGTCAGACTGGTACACCCTATGGCTGCTTCCCTTATGTGCTTAGGGGACATTGAGAATGCATTATGTCATTTAAGGGGACAGAAATGTTTAGCCAATATCTCTTGGAGTTCTTTCTGAATAAACAGTCATTTGGAAAGAAAGCAGCTCACGTATATCTGCATGCGCATTCCTGAAGATATCGCTGACAGTTTCTGTACCAAGGACAGAAGATGGTTACAAAAGCCAAATTGTTCATGTAAAATGATGACAATCTGTTAAATCCAATTAGCTCCACAAAACAGGACAGCAATATAACATAAAAGGATTCGTTTGTTAAAAAAATAAAAAATAAGAGACCAGATGGCTGGAAATGGAGCCTCTCCATATTTTTTCCAACTTCTGTTAATTTATTTCTGCTACAAGAATTAATTATATTCTTTGCAATCTCACTTTCTGCTATTCAGAGACAAAATAAGTTGGATATGAAAACCAGTAAAATAATTTGAATTGATTTAATTTTTTTATATATTATAACATTTCTATTAACATTTTTGCAATTAATTGATGAAGTTTAGGCGATAACATATTAATATTTTTTTAAATATGGGGAGGTAAGTGCTGGGCTGTACAGTCTCACTAGAGTACCAGAGGATCCTGCAGCAGTCCTAAATGCTGATACAATAAAGGACTACAGTAGCAAAGTTTAAATTGTGCACAGTGATAAGATGGCGTATGACTTGTCATTTGCCAGTATGTACGTATATATGCCTTATATTTGGGTTTATTCACAAATAAACAATTAGACCTTATTGATGATTAGGGGTTCACCACCAATGAGGCCAGGTAGGGGCAGCCAAAGGGCCATGGGCTGAAGGGAAGGGGTTAGGTTAAGAAATTTGCATTGGAAAGAGGGGGCGCCGTTTCAGTTTTTGCCTCAAGCAGCAGAAAGGCTAGGTGCACCCCTGTTGATGATATGTCATATGTGTGCAATAGTAATAATCCGATTTATAGGCCAATTATAAGTACATGTTCTGTACAAATTGACAGTTGACTCTTAGGGTACAGCCATATATGCTGGTTTTTTTAGATGCAGTTTTGGAAGCCAAAATCAAGAGTGGATTATAAAAGGACAGACATATACTACTCTTTCTGGAATCCAGTCCTAGTTTTGGCTTCAAAAACTGCATTAAAAAACATGTATGTATGGCCATATTCTAAAGATGCCCTTATGCCCTCAATAGCCGTCGCCCAAGTGCGTATGCATTTTCTCGCTACCTCTTGAGGAGGATAGGCACACAAGGTAGCTGATCCAGACGGAGCAGGAGGTACCTCAGCAAGGTAGCAGAGGTCCAGAGGTAGTCAGAAGGCTGAGTCATTACCAGGAGCAAGAATGCATGACCAAAGGATGAGGCAGAGGTGAAGTCAGACAGGCAATGGGTCAGGGCAGGCGGCACAGGTACAGGTCAGGCAATCTGGGTCAGCAACAGGAGAGTCTATACGAGTAGGCAGGGATCAAGCAGGTAGCGGAGTCCGGGAACACAAGCAGGGATAATAATAGCAACCTAAGGAGGACACAAGGACCTTGACACTGAGGCATCTGGGAAGGGGGCTGGGATTGGTCAGTGAGGTCACATGATCTAACCGATAAAGCACAGGAAGTGTCACACGTCGGCCCTTAAGGAAGAGCTGTAGGGAAGAAGCAGCAAGCATACTTTGGCCAGGGCTGAAGAGAAACTGTGGAGTGGATCACAGAACAAACAGTACCTGCAAGGACAGAACCCAGGACTGCAGCAGTGAATGGGGAAGCACAGGCAGCAGATCACTGCTAAGCACGGCGCCCAGAACCACGGCGGTGCTGTTACACTCTTCCGGAGGGAAAAACATTACTCGTATTAATTCAGGGTATTTTATGTCCTATTATTTTATTGTGGCTAATTGATACTGAGAAAATCTGGAAACATAGGCCCCTATTGCCTAGGTAAGTATAGGTGGTAGTAGCAATTGTAGTATGAAACTATGGGAGTAATTTAGCATAATTCTGTCATCTAAAATAGGTGGGCGTGACTTTATGTGTTGTGACCTGACAGTAGGGATTGTCACAGCACCCTGATGAGGTGTTGTGTCATGGTGTACTCCCTCAGGCTGTTGGTCCCTGAGAATTGGTGTAGTGGAAATGTAGGTTGAAGAATCAGGTCAGAAGTAAGTGTCGAGCAGTCTCTTTTTAAGTGCAAAATATAACTTGTGGTACATCCAGCAGCAACAAATTCAAAGTTCAGTTTCCAGCACCAGTTGAGGAGGTATAGTGGCAGGTTGGACAATGATAGATTGTCACTTGTGGGTATAGGTGTCCATTGTAAAGTTCAGAGCTTTATGCCTAGTGGTGATTTAGGTGATGGGAGTCGTAGTCCATCACCTTGCAGAACTGTCTGTAAATTTGTATTTCATTGATAATTCTCCTGTCTTCTCTCTCAGGTGCCTTCTGGAAGCAGAATTTCTATGGTCTCTCTAAAAATCTTCTTCCCCTTAAATCTTCTTTGAGTGGTCTAAAAATGTGGAAATCAATACTAATGCGGCCATTTTTGAACATTTCAATCCACTCATAGACGTCTCTACAAGAGAAGACTTTATCCCTATACTGAGCACATATGGAGAGATTAATGTGTGGTCTCGGCACACCTTCGGCTCCCCACAAAAAGCGTATGATAGAATTGGGCAAGAGGGAGCCCATGCTGTGGTTGTATGGCATTTTGTGTGATTTTACATCCCCCTGAATATCCTTTATTCCCAAAATGGGAATGTTTCTGTTTTTGGTAATAATTATATTGCAGTTAAATATCAAATCTTTTGAGGTCTCTTCTGGTGTCTATACAATCTAGACGAGGTATCATAAATGTTTTAATTTCTTTTCATAGGTAATGCAGGCAGCACCTCGTGTTACCGTGGGAGACCTTGGTGCAGTTTTGTTTGTGAGTATCCAATAAAACCTGATAGAAGGATCTCTAGCAACCTAAGGAGGACACAAGGACCTTGACACTGAGGCATCTGGGAAGGGGGCTGAGCCACTTATATACATGCAGGAGGGCTGGGATTGGTCAGTGAGGTCACATGATCTAACCCATAAAGCACAGGAAGTGACACGCGTCGGCCCTTAAGGAAGAGCTGCAGGGAAGAAGCAGCAAGCATGCTTTGGCCAGGGCTGAAGAGAAACTGTCGTAACACCTCGTGTTACCGTGGGAGACCTTGGTGCAGTTTTTTTTGTGAGTATCCAATAAAACCTGATAGAAGGATCTCTTGCATTGTGGTGCTTCACTATCTGCAGTTTTTCTTTCTAAACTTATTAGTTGAATTGAACTGTGCCTGGAACATTGTGGACATCACTGCGAACAAAATATTGATTTGATAAGCAGCTGCGTTCCTGTGGAGTGGAGGGTTTTATTTACAAAAGTACAAGTACTTTTAAACATTCCAATACCTCTTAACCTGGAGTTTATACCATTATAATTGTGAATGGAGAATTTAGGGTCTTGCATGTTCATTTTTAACCATATTATTAAATCACTGACAGAAGAGGTAAGTAACACTGATTACCTTGTGATCATGGCACCAAACTGCTGGTGGGTTATACTGTATTAGACTGCAAGTGTATAGTAAGCTCTTGAAGTTTGTGCATTACAAGCGGGAAAAATGGGCAAATAAAAGGATCTGTGTGACTTTGACAAAAGCAAAATTGTGATGGCTAGAAGACTGGGTCAGAGTAGCTCTCAAACAGCAGTTCTTGTGGAGTATTCCTGGTATGCAGTGGTTAGTATCTATCACAGTGGTTCAAGGAAAGAAAACCAATCACAAGGTCAAGGGTGCCTAGCTGCAGACTGATTAGAGTGTCCATGCTGATTCCTGTTTACCAGACTCACGAACATCAGAATTGGACCAGAAGTCAATAGAAGAAGACGACCTGGTCTGATGAATCATGCTATCCTTTACATCATGTGGACAGTTGGGTGTGTGCATTGATTTCCTGGAGAAGAGATGGCAGCAAAATGAGAAGACAAGCTAATAGAGGTAGTACGATTCTCTGGGTTCATTGTCTCATATGGATGTTACTTTGACACTTACCATTTAACTGAAAATTGTTGCTAAGTACACCCCTTTATGACAGTGGCTTTCCACGTGGCAGTGGCTTCTTTCAATAGGAGAATGTGGCCTGCCACACTACAAAACTTGTTCCGAAATAGTTTGAGACGTGACAAAGTGTTCAATGTGTTGGTCTACCCCTCAGATTCCCCAGATCTCAATCTGTTCGAGCATCTGTTGGATGTGTGGGAAAAACTAGTCTAATCTGTGGAGGCTTGCAGGACTTAATGTTTCTGCTATTAATGTAATGGTGCCTAATACAACAGGATACCTTCAGATGTATTGTGAAGTCAATGCCTCAAAGTACCAGAGCTGTTTTGGAGGACCAATAAGAGTGGATTTCAAGGGGTTCTCTGGGAATATTGAGTTTTTGGAAAGTGCCAGCAGCCTGCCTCTCTTACCTGCTCCCACCACTCTGGTCCTCTGTGTTGCTTCCAGTGTTCCCATGTTCCAGTCCCTTTGGTGTTTACATCCGGGGCAGCGTGGACATGGTCACATGTTCCGCTGCAGCCAGTGACTGCCTGCAGTCAATGAAGTCAGTCATTGGTTTTAGCAGAGCATGTGACCATGCCCATGCTGTTCCAGATGTAACCACTGCAGGGATCGGAACATGGAGACTCCAAAGGTGGCCCAGTGGAAAGATGCAACGGGGAGCAGGTAACTATCTTCTATTCAGAGAGGAAGGCTGCTGGCACTTTTGAAAAGCTCATTATTCCCAGAGAACTCCTTTAATGTTGACTGATATGTATATATCCAGACAGTAAGGGTACAACCACACAACAGCAGGGCCAGCTGCGGTCGAAAACTGTGTGGCCAATTAGGGTACTGCACAGCATTAACAATGAAGACTGGCTATACTGTGTGGTCTTCATTAGTTAACTAAAAGGCAGCTGCGGCCTAACTCGCCGCGTGGTTCTCGACCGCAGATTTCCGCACCCCGTGCCATGTGGTCATACCCTAAGATTCATATGTACAACATATTCTCAGCCACCATACAGTAAAATATACATCAAGCTCTAAAACGTGCACAGTATATTAGTTTCAGCAGACCTTAGGTACTTATCACCCTTGGTTGTTACTCACCATGTGAGTGATTGTTAACAGTTTTCATGTTAGGTGCTTTTGTCCTTGCTTATTTTTACATTCCTGCTGGCCATGTTCAATGTTACAGAATAAAATTCAATAATTTCCTGTGGTTGCTGGTAGTTGACATTCAACAAAGAATTCAGCACAAATCACTCTTTTGTTGCACTCTCTTATCTGTTGTGTCTGCCCTGGTGTGTTTAAAAGGTACATAAATCTCTCTGTTTGAGAGATTTATTCGGTTAATCACATCCATTTTACAGATTAATCTCCTGCAGGTGCAGCCTGGCTATTATCAATAATAATAATAATATCTATGTATCTATACTCACATATATAGTACAGACCAAAAGTTTGGACACACATTCTCATTCAAAGAGTTTTCTGTATTTTCATGACTATGAAAATTGTAGATTCACACTGAAGGCATCAAAACTATGAATTAACACATGTAGAATTATATACTTAATAGAGATGAGCGAGCATGCTCGGGCGAGCATGCTCGGGTGGAATTTGCGTGCGCTTTTTCAAATCTGCACGCTAATTCATACGCATATTTTAGTATGTACACTAATGCGTACGCATTTTATAAATTAGTACGCATTAGCGTACTAATTTATAAAATGCGTACGCATTAGTGTACATACTAAAATATGCGTATGAATTAGCGTGCAGATTTGAAAAAGTGCACGCAAATTCCACCCGAGCATGCTCAGCCGAGCATGCTCGCTCATCTCTAATACTTAACAAAAAAGTGTGAAACAACTGAAAATATGTCTTATATTCTAGGTTCTTCAAAGTAGCCACCTTTTGCTTTGATTACTGCTTTGCACACTCTTGGCATTCTCTTGATGAGCTTCAAGAGGTAGTCGCCTGAAATGGTATTCCAACAGTCTTGAAGGAGTTCCCAGAGATGCTTAGCACTTGTTGGCCCTTTTGCCTTCACTCTGCGGTCCAGCTCACCCCAAACCATCTCGATTGGGTTCAGGTCTGGTGACTGTGGAGGCCAGGTCATCTGGCGTAGCACCCCATCACTCTCCTTCTTGGTCAAATAGCCCTTATACAGCCTGGATGTGTGTTTGGGGTCATTGTCCTGTTGATAAATAAATGATGGTCCAACTAAACGCAAACCGGATGGAATAGCATGACGCTGCAAGATGCTGTGGTAGCCATGCTGGTTCAGTATGCCTTCAATTTTGAATAAATCCCCAACAGTGTCACCAGCAAAGCACCCCCACACCATCACACCTCCTCCTCCATGCTTCACGGTGGGAACCAGGCATGTAGAGTCCATCCGTTCACCTTTTCTGCGTAGCACAAAGACACGGTGGTTGGAACCAAAGATCTCAAATTTTGACTCATCAGACCAAAGCACAGATTTCCACTAGTCTAATGTCCATTCCTTGTGTTCTTTAGCCCAAACAAGTCTCTTCTGCTTGTTGCCTGTCCTTAGCAGTGGTTTCCTAGCAGCTATTTTACCATGAAGGCCTGCTGCACACAGTCTCCTCTTAACAGTTGTTGTAGAGATGTGTCTGCTGCTAGAACTCTGTGTGGCATTGACCTGGTCTCTAATCTGAGCTGCTGTTAACCTGTGATTTCTGAGGCTGGTGACTCGGATGAACTTATCCTCCGCAGCAGGGATGACCCTTGGTCTTCCTTTCCTGGGGCGGTCCTCATGTGAGACAGTTTCTTTGTAGCGCTTGATGGTTTTTGCGACTGCACTTGTGGACACTTTCAAAGTTTTCCCAATTTGTCGGACTGACTGACCTTCATTTCTTAAAGTAATGATGGCCACTCGTTTTTCTTTACTTAGCTGCTTTTTTCTTGCCATAATACAAATTCTAACAGTCTATTCAGTAGGACTATCAGCTGTGTATCCACCTGACTTTTGCCCAACACAACTCATGGTCCCAACCCCATTTATAAGGCAAGAAATCCCACTTATTAAACCTGACAGGGAACACTTGTGAAGTCAAAACCATTTCAGGTGACTACCTCTTGAAGCTCATCAAGAGAACGCCAAGAGTGTGCAAAGCAGTAATCAAAGCAAAAGGTGGCTACTTTGAAGAACCTAGAATATAAGACATATTTTCAGTTGTTTCACTCTTTTTTGTTAAGTATATAATTCCACACGTGTGTTAATTCATAGTTTTGATGCCTTCAGTGTGAATCTACAATTTTCATAGTCATGAAAATACGGAAAACTATTTGAATGAGAAGGTGTGTCCAAACTTTTGGTTTGTACTGTACATACAATGCCTTGTGAAAGTATTCGCCCCCCTGGAACTTTTCAACCTTTTGCCACATTTCAGGCTTCAAACAAAAAGATATAACATTTTAAATTTTTGGTGAAGAATCAACAACAAGTGGGTCACAATTGTGAAGTGGAATGAAATTTATTGGATCATTTAAACTTTTTTTGTGATAATAAAACTGAAAAGTGGGCGTGTAAAATTATTCAGCCCCCTTGCATTAATACTTTGTTGCGCCACCTTTTGCTGCGATTAAAGCTGCAAGTCGCTTGGGGTATGACTCTATCAGTTTTGCACATCTAGAGACTGAAATTGTTGCCCATTCTTCCTTGCAAAACAGCTCGAGCTCTTTGAGGTTGGATGGAGAGCGTTTGTGAACAGCAGTTTTCAGCTCTTTCCACATATTCTCAATTGGATTCAGGTCTGGACTTTGATTCTAAGACCTGGATATGTTTATTTTTGAACCATTCCATTGTAGATTTTGCTTTATGTTTGGGATCATTGTCTTGTTTGAAGATAAATCTCCGTCCTAGTCTCAGGTCTTTTGCAGACTCCAACAGGTTTTCATCCAGAATGGTCCTGTATTTGGCTCCATCCATCTTCTCATTAATTTTAACCATCTTCCCTGTTCCTGCTGATGAAAAGCAGGCCCAACCATGATGCTGCCACCACCATGTTTGACAATGGGGATGGTGTGTTCAGGGTGATGAGCTGTGTTGCTTTTATGCCAAACATATCATTTTGCATTGTTTCCAAAAAGTGGGATTTTGGTTTCATCTGACCAGAGCACCTTCTTCCACATGTTTGGTGTGTCTCCCAGGTGGCTTGTGGCAAACTGTAAACAAGACTTTTTATGGATATCTTTGAGAAATGGCTTTCTTCTTGCCACTCTTCCATAAAGGCCAGATTTGTGAAGTGTTCGACTGATTGTTGTCCTATGGACAGACTCTCCCACCTCAGCTGTAGATCTCTGCAGTTCATCCAGAGTGATCATGGGCCTCTTGGCTGCATCTCTGATCAGTCTTCTCCTTGTTTGAGATGAAAGTCTAGAGGGACGGCCGGGTCTTGGTAGATTTGCAGTGGTCTGATACTCCTTCCATTTCAATATGATCGCTTGCACAGTGCTCCTTGGGATGTTTAAAGCTTGGGAAATCTTTTGGTATCCAAATCTGGCTTTAAACTTCTCCACAACAGTATCATGGACCTGCCTGGTGTGTTCCTTGGTCTTCATGATGCTCTCTGTGCTTTAAACAGTACCCTGAGACTATCACAGAGCAGGTGCATTTATACGGAAACTTGATTACACACAGGTGGATTCTATTTATCTTCATCAGTCATTTAGGACAACATTGGATCATTCAGAGATCCTCAATGAACTTCTGGAGTGAGTTTTCTGAACTGAAAGTAAATGGGCCGAATAATTTTGCACGCCCAACTTTTCAGTTTTATTATTACAAAAAAAGTTGGTCCAATAAATTTCGTTCCACTTCATAATTGTGACCCACTTGTTGTTAATTCTTCACCAAAAATTTTAAATGTTATATCTTTTTGTTTGAAGCCTGAAATGTGGCAAAAGGTTGAAAAGTTCCAGGGGGCCGAATACTTTCGCAAGGCACTGTATAGGTATCATAAAGGGTGCACCTGCTCGGTTCCCCCTGTATATTAGCCAGCTACCAAGCAGCAGCTCACTGTTGTGAATTCAGGCTGTTCATGAACATACTATCAAATACATACTATACATATATTCATACAACCTAAAATCCAGTCTTGACTATCATAAACCAGCCTGCTGTTGGGCTGATAGGTTAGTGGAAATATGGTGTCATCTTAATTGCAGGAAGTATACATGTCTGAAGAGTGCCTGACATCCCTATTGACATGACTCCCTTAAGCGCCTCCACTGGCTGTTTATCAATTTTATGTACTACCACTTAATTAGCCCACTGCTACACTAGGTTACATTTTACAAGTCTGGTTGGCCGAAGCATCTAGTAATTTATAATAGACTGAATTGTTCACATTGGCCTTGGCAGCTACAACCCCAGTACATTCTCTAGTACAGGGTTTCTCAACTCCAGTCCTCAGGGCCCACCTGCCGGTCATGTTTTCAGCATTTCCTTAGTATTGAGTAGGTGATATAATTAGTGTCAATGCATCAGAACTTACCACAGGTATTCATTCTGTGGGATATTCTCATCTCAAATCATGACCGTTAGGTGGGCCCTGAGGACTGGAGTTAAGGAACACTGTTCTAGTAGATGGTGCTTCAACCACAGGCCAAATGGTCGAGGCAGTGATGCCATTTTCAACTATGTTTGCCTGCTCTAGACACACATAGAGGGGGGTACTGGCCATAGACCCTACAGGGAAATTTCTCTGTGGGCTGATGCCAGAGGGCAGCCTGAGCCCTCCTCATGGCCACTGGCCAGATACATAATGATCTGATGGTCTCAGCATTAATTCATGCTAGAAGCATCAGTTACTTATGCACCTGGCAGACGGCTGCAGGTCCCCTCCTAAATTCAACGGTATCACCATTTTCAGGACGTTAATCCAGTTGAATACTGTAGCAGGGGTGGTAGTATTTTGTACTGCACTGTGGTATTTGGTTCTGCTGGGGCGGTATTCTGTGTTGCATTAACCCTAGAATGCGTGACATCAGAAATCTTCATATTAACGTATTGGGGGCCTTTTCATATGGAAAACACACTTATATAACTTTTACAAGTTTATTTTAAAACTGCTAAATAAAATATGATTAGTAAACAAAATTTTAATTATAACAGAAACTTGCTCTCAACATCGTATCTTATCTCAGGTCCTTAACAATTAGCTCACAGTGTATACTGTCCTCATTACTCTCTTCACAGCTTATTACTGTGTTCAGAAGGACCTGAGATGATGTCATGACTTTATCTCTCCCTCCAAAAATCACATGACATCCTCATATGGCATTATCCACACCCTGGCCCCTCCACCAGCATTACTGAGTACAAATAAAGTAACTTGAGGTACAAACACTACTGAGAACATAATAAAAAAATACATGGGGGCCTAAAAGGCCCCCAATCCGTACAGATGTGTTTTTCACCAAAAAAGCATTGTTACACCAAAATGCCTATGAAAAAAAATATATGAACAACTGGATATTACCAACAACGACATTCTTGAGGATTACCTGGAGTTTCAAAATTCTAACTTAAGTAATTTTGCAGATAATAACAAAAAAGTAAGCATGGGGGCCTAAAAGGCCCCCAATACGCATTCTAGGGTTAAGGTATTCCTGGATCTGCCTTCTGTCAATTTGGACTCTCCTACAACATGGGGTCAGTTTTAGATTTTTTATTTCCAGAGATACTTTAAGTTCCCAGTCCACCCCTGCACACATACAATTGAAAACTGCCACAGTAACCCGCTGCCCTGTCTCCTGCAGGAGTTACTAGTAATTGGGGCCCTGGTCATCATGATGGGGCCTAGAACGTATGGGACCCTAGGAGAATCCATAGAGTACAGCATATGAGTTCTCAGGAGATTTAGATCTTCTTACTGCTGGATAAGGTCACATAACCGGATCTTTTCTCAGGCCAGAGAACGTAGCTACACAGCTTCACAAAGAGTGGGTAGGCTGCTATGTATGTGTCTGGAGGTCTGTATTTGTCTTAGGTGGTATGGTAAGGGGGTCTCTATTTAGGGGTTCTGCATTTGTAGGAGGGCCTGGTTCTGCATTTATTTTTGTGGTCTGACCATGGTCTATATTTATTTACAGCGCTGATCTATGGTCTGTATTTAAGGGTCTGCATTCAGGGGTCTGGTCTGCAGTTATGTATTTTTAGGTGTTTTACACCAATCTCCGTGCAGACATCTTTATTATATGGTTTTAACAATTTTTACACAATTACAAAACATTTTTAATTAAAAAAACATTTTTAATTACATTAATAATAGTAATAATAATAGTAATTATAACTTTAATCAATTAATAATGATAATAATAATAACTTTTTCTCTATTTTTCCATCAATGAAGCTGTGTGAAGGCTTGTTTTTGTGTGTGGGAAAACTGTACTTTTTATTGATACACATTGTATTGGTATACATTTTTTGTGAGGTGAAGGGACCAAAACCCAGCAATTCTGGCACTGGTTATTTTTATTACAGTGTTGAACCACACAGGATAAATAACATGGTATTTTAATAGTGAAGACTTTTACAGATGCAGCAATCTAATCATGTTGATCTTTTATTATTTTTATGTGCTCAATGAGAAAAGTGTTGAGCTTTTAATATTTTTGTGAATATTTTTTAATAATGATCTTAAACTTTTAAATAAACTTTTTACACCTGAGCTGTATGGTGTCACAAACTCACCTGCCCAGGCTCCAGCATGTACATAAATCAAAGCTCCAGCATGTACATAAATCTAAATGATAACATGCTCACTACATGCAGCTGCCACTAGAGGGAGCTTAGGAGCTAACTTTCTATTGAGGCTGAGCTCACTTGAGGGAAACTGCTGGACCTGAGTCATGAGTGGGTCAGAGGAGTAGATAACTGATGTCATTGTTGAGTAGAGTAAGAACTGTTGTTAGCCATGGAAGGAACAATCTGCCAAATGTAAGGGCCTGAAGAGAGACAGCTGTGATGCCACAGGGGGATCACTGGTGGCCTCCAGTGTGAACATGAGTAGTGCTAACTTGTGACTGAGTAATGAGTCACTATCTTAGCAATAGATTGACTGATGTGGGTGGACAAATCACCCGACAAGCCTCAACAGGGCCCAATAGACAGCTGCCATCATGGTGCCCAAATGTGTGCCTCTTTAAAGGGCATCTATCAGCAGATTTGTAGTTATGAAACTGGCTGTATTGATCCCATGTAGCCTCCTGTCAATTCCGGTACTGGAACTGCCAGTTGTCACATTTTGGGAAATTATAGGAAACTCCTAGAAACTTTTAAAGGGCTTGACACTGATTTCATCCTGGGTCTCAGTATGCAAGAGGAATCCAAAGCCTCGGGCCACAGAGAACCATTTCACTGTCCCAATGCGTCACTCCAACACTAGATTAGGTCTGGCACCCAGATCACCCAATCTTTGATCTGGACCTTCTGTCAAAGTGAATCCTGCAGCCTATCTTCCTCACTTCGGCTTCACACCAGCTAGGGCCTGTTGGTGCAGGTAGGCCAGATCAGAAGTCTTCCAGGCCAAGTAGTGGAGGGGAAACTACAATCGCAAATAGCAAGTGGTGAGTGTGAAACACCCACAATAAGTCTTGTTAAAACAAAGACGTTGTAGCTTTCACTGAATTCCCTCCAGCAAGAAAATAAAGTCTCTTTTAAGGAGCACACAGCAATCAGGCCAACTGTAGTAAGGCATGGAGACACAATCATGTTTGTGACACCAATTTCATGCAGCAAACCCTTATGGAGCCATTGCAGAGGACGGGAGTAGTAGTGAGCCTGATGAGATGTTTCATGGTATACTCCGTCTGGCTGTTGCTCCAAGGTGGATCGGTGGAAGGGTGATTTGAGGAATGAGGACAGAAGTAAAGATATAAAAGTCTCTCTTTACTTAGTTCAAAATATAACTTGTGGCATATTCAGCAGTATTAATTACAAAGTGCAATTTCTGGCACCAGATGAGGAGTTATGGTGGCTGGTTGGATGGCACTTGCAGGCACTTGTGGATGCAGGTGTATTCTGTGTTACAGACTGCAAGGTAGTCTGGCCCGACAGTTATTCTAGGTGATGGGTGTCTTAGCCATAGTCCCTCAACTGCAGCAGTGTCTGTAAAGCTGTGATTTTGCTGATCACTCTGTTGTCTTTGTACACTGAAGCTTGTTGGAAGCAGTGCTCTTGATTCTGGGGTGATGGTCTCACAGGAGAATAAAGTAACAAGCTCTGGTAGTAGGAGCTCTGGCATCTGCTTCTTATCTCCTTCACTATCTCTCAGGAACTACCCCTCCTGGCAGGAAGCAGGACCAGCCCAAGATGGGAAAACAGGGTGGTAGAAGCAGCAGACACCTGATGGCTATGATGCTTGCTCCGCTCCGGACTACCTTTAAGGAGACACTACCTTTAAGGAGACAACTTTCGCCATATGGTACATCTACAGCACTGGTTTTCAAGGGGTTAAGGTAGCTTATTCAAAGAATAATATTTACCTTTAAAATGAACTGTCTAATTCCCCTTTGCACGACAATGTCAAATGTGCCTATATTGCATAACGTATGATGTCGACACAGTGGTCAGAACAAAAATCCTAATTTAGTTTCATATGTATCACCCTCCTTTACCCTTAGAAAATAAGACAGAAGACAACAGCATGCAGACGTCACTTTAGAAATAAACTTGCTGTTTATTCACTATGTGTGCACCTCCCCCTTGGTAGAAAATCGTCCATATAGGGCCTGGGTGAAATAGGCTAAAATTGGGTAATTATTTTATGCTTGAGGTGACATATGTCTGTGTGACAGGAACTTATTAATACCTGAGCACCTGACGCCCATGCAAAATACATTTTTGTCAATCAGAATGTCTAAAATTGCTGCATGTGGATTCGAAAAGGTGAATTTTATTCTCATTTCATTTATTTATTTATTTTACATTTTACTATATTTATTGTGTGACACAAGTTTCCATGGCTATTATACAGGTCGTAACATGTGAACAGATTTATTTATTACCCTGAAATACGCCTATATTAGTGGGCGTTGCATGGTCGTGTAAGGGGAAGGGTCTGCAGGCCCATCTCAATAATCATTTTCTACTGTTTTAGGGCTTGTGCACATGACCGTATGCCCTCCGAGACATATGGTCCTTGAGTGGGGCATATGTCCCAGAGCGGCATTGATTGTGTGCACGGGAGCACACAGCATCATGGATTACAATGATGCTGTGTAGGTTGGGCCAACTGCGGGACTATTGTCCTGCACTCATATGATATTATAGTCCCGCTGGCGGCCCGACGTACACAGTCCCGCGGGACATATGGCCCACTCACGGACCGTATGTTTCGGAGTGCATATGCTCATGTGCAAGTGCCCTTAGGCATAGAAAATGGTCTAAATGTAAGACAGTTAGGAAGCTGTCTTATATTTAGACCGGCGCTGGATACACTGAAGTTATCTAGAGGCCGACTTCTCTTCATAAGTCTGGCGGATCTACCGCCAGCTATACTGGTTATTAAGAACGGTGCCTAAAACACCGCTCTTAATAAATGACCCCCATACTTTTCATCATGTTATCTTAACATTCTTTAACATCATCAATGTTCTGCCAGTTAGTTAGGGAAATTAGAGCACTAAATGTACATTTACACGAGAAGGTAATAGTTTAAAAAAAAAATTGTAAATTTGAGCGAAAGTGATCAATTATTGAGCAGAACGGCAAGAGATAATTGTTTCGCTTGCCGTTCTTGTGATCGCTGATGTAGACACCTAACTCATTGCTCGTCGTCAAGAATTCCACAAGGGTAAATGGGTATTGTTTACAGCACAGTGAGTGTGGGATCGTTATGCCTCTCATGTCATAAAAGGATGTGGATTTGAAATCTGTTCGCTCCTTCAAGTGTTCTCCTATTGGTCAAATGGAAGTGGGAGGAAACCCTTCGAACTTTGGATTTTCCAATTTCTCACTTCTGAACTTCGAGCAAATATTCACCTGCCAGACATCAAACACCACAATTCTCCAATGAGCGAACATATCGAACACAAGTGTCCTCAGTTTTACTATAGAGTAGGTAAGAATATTTCTTTTCTATCTTCTAACAGGTATGGATTCCTTTCCCTTACATAACTGGAGACAATTACTGATGTGTGTTGTGCATTTTGGTCCAGACATGGCCAGGGAAGGTGATTCAGCCTGTACTAGAAGTGGCCTGGGAATACTGATCCAGATCCAGTGCATGTGTGTGCAGAGACCCGGTGTGTAGTCAGAACCACAACCCCGGTATCCAGAGTAGAGAACCAAAGCCACATTGAAGTTACAGACTTCTTTTACTGATGCAGAGTATTGGGAGCAAAGTATCAGAACCAGATACCAGATCAGCTGGTGGCAAGTGGAGCATAAAGGAGTCCCGGCAGTGCTGCAGAACACAGACAAGTTGCACCCCCGAGAGAGACAACTCTGGTCTTAGGCACCTGTTATATACAAACATACCTCCCAACCATCCCGGATCCAGCAGGACACCCCCGGATTTCAGTGGCTGTCTCGCGGTCCCAGTATGGGGAGGTATGTCCCGCTTTCTGGCAGCTGTCCCTGCGTCCATAGGAAGCAAAGGCCGTTGCCATAATGAAGCAGAGAGCCGTCGCTGGCATTGGCTCCCTGCTTCATCATTCCTGCCGGCTCTCCACACCTCAGGTCTGTGCAGTCAGCCTCGGCTCCGCCCCCTCCACAGACTAGCGCAGCCGATGTCCTGATGCTGCTGCTAGGGTAGGTATGTGGTGTTTATTTTTATTTTACTTTCTGTGAGTGGCACAATGTGGGCATATTACTGGGGACAAAGCTGGGCATATTGCAGGGAGGCACAGCTGGGCATATTACAGGGGGGCACAGGTGGGCATATTACAGGGGGGCACAGGTGGGCATATTACTGGGGGCACAATGTGGGCATATTACAGGAGGGCACAATGTGGGCATATTACAGGGGGCACAATGTGGGCATATTACTGTTGGCACAGCTGGGCATATTACTGGGGGCACATAACTGAGCATACAGTGGGGAAAAAAGTATTTAGTCAGCAACCAATTGTGCAAGTTCTCCCACTTAAAAAGATGACAGAGGCCTGTAATTGACATCATAGGTAGACCTCAACTAAGAGAGACAAAATAAAAAAAAATCCAGAAAATCACATTGTCTGATTTTTAAAGAATTCATTTGCAAATTATGGTGGAAAATAAGTATTTAGTCAATAAAAAAAAGTTCATCTCAATACTTTGTTATATATCCTTTGTTGGCAATGACAGAGGTCAAATGTTTTCTGTAAGTCTTCACAAGGTTGGCACACACTGTTGCTGGTATGTTGGCCCATTCCTTCATGCAGATCCCCTCTAGAGCAGTGATATTTTGGGGCTGTCGCTGGGCAACATGGACTTTCAACTCCCTCCAAAGGTTTTCTATGGGGTTGAGATCTTGAGACTGGCTAGGCCACTCCAGGACCTTGAAATGCTTCTTACGAAGCCACTCCTTCGTTGCCCTGGCGGTGTGCTTGGGGTCATTGTCATGCTAAAAGACCCAGCCACGTTTCATCTTCAATGCTCTTGCTGATGGGAGGAGGTTTGCACTCAAAATCTCACGATACATGGTCCCATTCATTATTTCATGTACACGATTTCATGGTCGACCTGGTCCCTTTGCTGAGAAACATCCCCAAAGCATGCTTCACAGTAGGTATGGTGTTCTTTGGATGCAACTCAGCATTCACTCTCCTCCAAACACGATGAGTTGTGTTTCTACCAAACAGTTCTACTTTGGTTTCATCTGACCACATGACATTCTTCCAATACTCTTGTGAAAGATCCAAATGCTCTCTAGCAAACTTCAGACGGGCCCGGATATGTACTGGCTTAAGCAGGGGGACATGTCTGGCACTGCAGGATCTGAGTCCCTGGCGGTATAGTGTGTTACTGACGGTAACCTTTGTTACGTTGGTCCCAGCTTCCTGCAGGTCATTCACTAGGTCCCCTGGTGTGGTTCTGGGATTTTTGCTCACAGTTCTTGTGATCATTTTGACTGCACGGTTGGAGTGTGACTGTTTGAGGTTACTGACAAAAAGTTCAAACAAGTGCCATTACTACAGGTAATGAGTGGAGGACAGAGGAGCCTCTTAAAGAAGAAGTTACAGGTCTGTGAGAGCCAGAAATCTTGCTTGTTTGTAGGAGACCAAATACTTATTTTCCACCATAATTTGCAAATAAATGTGATTTTCTGGATTTGTTTTCTCATTTTGTCTCTCATAGTTGAGGTCTATCTATGATGTCAATTACAGGCCTCTCTCATCTTTTTAAGTGGGAGAACTTGCACAATTGGTGGCTGACTAAATTCTTTTTTTCCCCACTGTATTCCTGAGGGCATACCTGGGCATATTAGTGGGGTCACAGCTGGGCATATTGCAGGGGGCAAAGCTGGGCATATTGCATGGGACACAGCTGGGCATATTACAGGGGGGCACAGGTGGGCATATTACAGGGGGGCACAGGTGGGCATAGTACAGGGGGGCACAGGTGGGCATATTACTGGGGGCACAATGTGGGAATATTGCAGTTGGGCACAGCTGGGCATATTACAGTGGGGCACAGGTGGGCATATTACTGGGGGCACAATGTGGGCATATTACAGGGGGCACAATGTAGGCATATTACAGTGGGACACAGGGACCACCAAAATCTAAGACCCTATCAGACTCCAACACAGAAAAACCAACACAGTCACAAGAACCCCAGACCCCAAACACGTGCATACCAGCACCTAGGAAGACAAGAAGAGGACAGAGAAAGATACGGAAGAAGAGAGAACCAGCACAGACACTAACAGAGAGTGTTATTATAAATTTGAGTAACGCACAAATAACGGAGGCACAGATGAGCTTAATGCAAAAGGGCTTAAAATTTGCCCCAACAAAACACATAGACAAATTTGACACATTTATAGGGATAGAGAAATTTATCAGGAGACTATGTTTGAAAAAATATTACATGAAAAACCCAATTACAAGAGAGATAATTACAAACACATCCTATACACACACAGATCTTAAAGAACCATCCAAAATGTATCTAAGACAGGAAATCAGCCCTGAAATGGCGACTTTCAGAAAAAACGTAGAAAATGAGATCAGGAAGATTAAAATTAATAAAAATAGGAGCAACTTAAATAAAAAAGAGATACAAGGAACTTCAAGACAATAAAAATATCACCATTAGACCAGCAGATAAAGGGGGGGGTATATTAGTAACATAGTAACATAGTTTATAAGGCCGAAAAAAGACATCTGTCCATCCAGTTCGACCTGTTTTCCTACAAGTTGATCCAGAGGAAGGCAAAAAACCCCTGTGCGGTAGAAGCCAATTTTCCTCACTTTAGGGGAAAAAATTCCTTCCCGACTCCAATCAGGCAATCAGAATTACTCCCTGGATCAACAACAACCCATATCTAGTAACTATAACCTGTAATATTATTACCCTCCAGAAATACATCCAGGCCCCTCTTGAACTCTTTTACTGAACTTACCATCACCACCTCCTCGGGCAGAGAGTTCCATAGTCTCATTGCTCTTACTGTAAAGAATCCTCTTCTATTTTTGTGAACAAACCTTCTTTCCTCCAGGCGCAGAGGATGTCCCCTCGTCATGGTTATTGTCCTTGGGATAAAGAGATCATGGGAGAGATCTCTGTACTGACCCCTGATATATTTATACATAGTTATTAGATCTCCCCTCAGTCGTCTTTTTTCTAAAGTGAATAACCCTAATTTTGATAATCTTTCTGGGTACTGTAGTCCACCCATTCCAGCTATGACTTTAGTTGCCCTCCTCTGAACCCTCTCCAGCTCTGCTCTGTCTGCCTTGTTCACAGGAGCCCAGAACTGTACACAGTACTCCATGTGTGGTCTGACTAGTGATTTGTAAAGTGGCAGGACTATGTTCTCATCACGGGCATCCATGCCCCTTTTGATGCAACCCATTATCTTATTGGCCTTGGCAGCAGCTGTCTGACACTGGTTTCTGCAGCTTAGTTTGCTGTTCACTAAAATTCCTAGGTCCTTTTCCATGTCAGAGTTACCCAATGTTTTACCATTTAGTATGTACTGGTGACTTGCATTATTCCTTCCCATATGCATAACCTTACATTTGTCAGTGTTAAACCTCATCTGCCACTTCTCTGCCCAAGCCTCCAGTCTATCCAGATCCATCTGTAGCAGTGTACTGTCCTCTTCTGTGTTAATTACTTTACACAGTTTAGTGTCATCTGCAAAAATTGATATTTTACTGTGCAAGCCTTCTACAAGGTCATTAATAAATATATTGAAGAGAATAGGGCCCAATACTGACCCCTGTGGTACCCCACTAGTTACAGTGACCCAATCTGAGTATGTACCATTAATAACCACCCTCTGTTTTCTATCACTGAGCCATTTACTTACCCACATACAGACATTTTCTCCAAGACCAAGCATTCTCATTTTATATACTAACCTTTTATGTGGTACCGTGTCAAATGCTTTGGAGAAGTCCAGATATACGATATCCATTGATTCCCCGCGGTCAAGTCTAGAACTTACCTCCTCATAGAAACTGATTAAATTGGTTTGACACGACCGATCCCTCATGAAGCCATGCTGATATGGAGTTATTTGCTTATTTTCATTGAGGTACTCCAAGATAGCATCTCTTAGAAAACCTTCAAACAGTTTACCCACTACAGATGTTAAACTTACCGGCCTATAGTTCCCGGGCTCTGTTTTTGGACCCTTTTTGAATATTGGCACCACATTTGCTATGCGCCAATCCTGTGGAACACTCCCTGTCAGTATAGAGTCCTTAAATATCAAGTATAAGGGTCTGGCAATGACATTACTTAATTCTCTTAGGATACGTGGGTGTATGCCATCCGGTCCTGGCGATTTGTCTATTTTAATCTTTTTAAGACGCCCCAGTACTTCTTCCTGGGTCAGACAAGACACTTTTAAAGGGGAATTCACTTTTATATTCTGCATTTCATCTGACAGTTTATTTTCCTCAGTGAATACAGTGGAGAAAAAAATATTTAAGAGTTTTGCTTTCTCCTCATCGCTCTCTGCTACTCCCCCCTCACTACTCTGTAAGGGGCCGACACCTTCAGATTTATACTTTTTAGTATTTATATAATTGAAGAACATTTTAGGGTTAGTTTTACTCTCTTTAGCAATTAGTCTTTCAGTCTCTAGTTTAGCTGCTTTTATTTGTCTTTTACAAATTCTATTTTTTTCCTTATAGTTTTTCAATGCTTCCTTGCTCCCCTCCTGTTTTAGTGATTTAAATGCTTTCTTTTTGTCATTTATTGCTTTTTTACAGTTCTATTTATCCACATTGGTTTTTTCTTGTTTCTTATCATTTTATTCCTATACGGTATGTACCTCTCACAATTAGATATTAGGATGCTTTTAAAAATATCCCATTTTGTGGCTGTATTTTTATTTTTGAGGATTTTGTCCCAGTTAGTTAGACCTATGGCCTCTCTTAGATGGCTAAATTTTGCATTTTTGAAGTTTGGTATTTTTGTTCCTCCCTGAAGAAATGCTTTTTTTAATGACAATTTAAAAGTTATTATTTTATGGTCACTGTTACCCAGGTGTCCCCCAACCTGCACATCTGTTGTTCTGTCAGGTCTATTGGTTAATACTAAGTCCAGTATGGCCGTCCCTCTAGTCGGGTCCTGAACCAGTTGGGAAAGGTAATTGTCTTTGGTTATTGCCAAGAACCTGTTTCCTTTATGAGATATACAGGTTTCAGTTTCCCAGTCTATATCTGGGTAGTTGAAATCCCCCATAATAACAACCACATTCTGATTTGCCGCCTCGTCTATTTCATTTAGAAGTAGATTTTCTGTGGACTCTGGTATATTAGGTGGTTTATAATAAACTCCTATTAGTATTTTATTATTGTTTTTGGCTCCATTTATTTCTAACCACAGTGACTCCACATCTTCATGTCCCTCACTTATATCTTCCCGGATTGTGGGCTTTAGACAGGACTTTATATAAAGGCAGACCCCTCCCCCTCGCCGGTTTTGACGATCCTTTCTAAAAAGATTGTAACCCTGTACATTAAAGGGAATCTATCACAAAAACCTGTTCTATATTTTATTTATGCTAAAAAAATCTATTATATATTTGTAAGAAATAATAAATAAATAAATAAAAATTCCAATGTGTGAAATATTATAAATAAATATTAGATTTTACCATATTTACCATCTTTGGTCACCAGGGGGAGCTCTGCTGGCCAAATGAGGCTTTGAGCAACCTGTAAGTAGGCATGCTGCAAAAAAGTGGGTGGTACCAATGACATCACCAATTCACACCTTCAGCGGTGACATCACTGCTTCAGCAAGATAAGATGAGACAATGGCTTCATTACAAAAACACAGATCTCTGCTCCTCAGTCTCCTCCCCCACTGGTCACATGGCCGATTACATCACTAAGGTCCTACAGCCCCAAGAACCTCCATCTACTCTGTTTCTGAGTCCCCAGCAGCAAGGAGGGAGGACCTGGCTGTGTGTTACTGGTGTCATCACAGGGGCGGGCTCACATCTTCCATTCATTCTCTATAGGGTCAGCAGCGACTGAGGAAGCCTATGTACATGCCTGAGGTGCCATTGTGTTGTAAATCCAGACTGTCACACTTTACTTCCAACATGGCAGCCCCCATGTAAGGCAAGAAAACTGAATTAAAAAAAAAAACATTTACACAATTTGAAAAATACATTATGTTAAAACCTGCTTTTGTTATGTTGTAAAACATATCAAAAATTTTTTCTTCGCGATAGTGTCCCTTTAACTGCCCAGTTATAGGTATCATCCAGCCATGTCTCAGTTATTCCCACTATGTCACAGTCCTCCTCACACATCACTAATTCCAGTTCGCCAATTTTATTAGTTAGGCTTCTGGCATTAGTGTACATACACTTAAGAGGTCTATGTATATTTTTTACCCCGTTTGTCAATTTACTATTACTTATGAAATGAATATCCGGGCTTCTTGGGTTACTTTGGTTGTTGTTTTGCACAGTCTTCTCCCTACATTCCTTACTAACCCCAGCCCCCACTAACCCCCCACTTTTCCTTCCTATGACCCACTCTCTATCTACCCCCTTATTAGTATGGTCACCCACCCTCCCCCCAGATCCTAGTTTAAAAGCTCCTCCAGCCGTCTAACCATTTTTTCCCCCAGGGCAGTTGCACCCTCCCCATTAAGGTGCAGCCCGTCCCTACTGTAGAGTCTGTAGCCGACAGAGAAGTCGGCCCAGTTCTCCATGAACCCAAACCCTTCCTTCCTGCACCAGCCTCTGAGCCACTTATTTAACTCCCTAATCTCCCGTTGTCTCTCTAGTGACGCTCGTGGCACTGGTAGTATTTCTGAAAACACTACCTTGGAGGTCCTGGACTTTAGCTTCTCACCTAGTTCCCTAAAATCATTTTTAAGGACCTTCCATCTCCCCCTGACTTTGTCATTGGTGCCAACATGTACCATGACCGCCGGGTCTTCCCCAGCCCCACCCAGCAATCTGTCAATCCGGTCTGCAATATGCCGAACCCGAGCACCCGGGAGACAACACACTGTTCGGCATTCACGGTCTCGGCGACAGATGACCCTGTCTGTCCGCCTAATAATAGAACACTAGCGATTATAACCAAGAATGCACAAGACAACTATCAGACACATCTACATACAAACGCACACCATCAGACCCAACAGAAATGTTTAAAAAACAACTTATAGAACATTGCAAAACAGGTTTAAAAAAGAAATTGTAACAGACAAAGAATATAAATTTATCACATCTACCCCAGACAGACTCCCGGTTTTTTACTGTCTCCCAAAAGTTCACAAAACAGTAGAAAATCTTCCAGGTCGCCCAATAATCTCGGGCATCGGATCCATCACTTCAAATTTATCACAGTACATAGATAGACTCCTACAACCATTAGTAAAAAACATTCCGTCTTATATCAAAGACACAACTGATATCATCCAAACCCTAGAGCAACTACAATTTCAACCACAGTGGTTTATTGGAACAATAGATGTAAATTCCCTATACACTACTATAGAACACAATAAAGGCATAGAAGCAGTCAATAACCATCTAACTAATTTCAGCACATATCCCATAGAACAGAAAGACTTTATAATAAAAGGTATACAGTTTATATTGTCCCACAATTATTTTTGGTACGATTCCAAATATTATGTCCAACAAAAAGGGACTGCCATGGGGACCAGATTCGCCCCCAGTTATGCCAACATCTTTATGGTGGAATGGGAAAGAGACACCATTGCGCCAAAACTGGGGGAGAGTCTGGTCCTCTGGAGGCGCTATATAGATGATGTTATATTTATATGGCAGGGTGGAAAAGCAGAACTAGACAAATTCTTAACAAACCTTAATACAAATAAATATAATTTGACATTCACTTATACAGTGAACAATGACAAAACAGAATTTTTGGATTTAAACATAACAATTAGAAACAACCATATAATATGTAGCACGTTTCAAAAGTCCGCCATGAGGAGGACTTTCATCCTATATACTAGCTGCCATCTACCAAGGTGGCTTCTTAATATACCAAAAAGTCAATACAGGAGATTGAAGAGAAACTGCTCCACGACGGACAAACTTGAGGAAAAAGCATCAGCATTAACAAACCAATTTCTCCAAAGACAATATCCTAAAGAAATCCTTGAGACTTCTTTAAAGGAAGTCAGAGAAATTACTAGGGATGATTTTTTCAAACAAAAACCTGTACAATCCGCCAAAGAAGAACGAACGAGAATAATTCTTCCATTCAATGCACAGTTTAGGAACATACAACGGATCATCAAGAATCACTGGCACATACTGACAGCGGATAAAACCATTGGTTCCACCTCTTATCACATTCACAAAAGCACCCAACTTAGGCTTGAAAGTTGCACCGTCGATAAGAAACAAAATGAATATACCCAGGACACACAATTGGTTACACACAAAAGGCTTCTATAGGTGCGGAAGATGCTCAAATTGCCAAGTCACAAGATTTCCCAAAAGAACTACTGAAGTCAAATCCACTACCAATTCACATACATATAACATAGGAGACTTTATTACATGTGATTCCACTGATATCATATATCTCCTACAGTGTCCATGTAATAAACAATATGTTGGAAGGACTAAGAGATCACTAAAGAGGCGTATTTCGGAACATATTAACAATATCAAGAAGGGCTATCTATTGCACACAGTTTCAAAGCATTATAAAGAAGTACACAATCAGGATTCCACAACACTTGTATACACAGCACTAGACAAAGTCACAAGACACTGGAGGGGGGGTAATCACATAAAGAACATATCACGTCTGGAATCCAGAAGGATTTTTGAATTTAATACCGAAAGGATTGAATACAGAGATGGAGATCTTCGGCTTCTTATGAGTAGGACGAGTAGGGACGGGTGCCCTTTGGGGACAGCCATCGTGGTCAGGCTGTTTTTACCAGCACCACGATCGCTCTCCCTGAGAGGCCCCCGCCCCCTAAACATCTGAATCTATTCACACCTGAAGAAAATAGATAAAAATAGGTCCAAGAAGACAGTATCACTGAAAAATAAGATTTAATTGATAAGACAAAGACAGACAATAAAAGAATAAAAAGATAGCAAAAAAAGAGACATAAAACAAACATAAAACTAAAAAATAGAAATAACAATAATTGAAAATTAGATATAGACAGAAGGTACCGATTAACAATAAATAAATAATGTATAAAATCAAGAATACTTACCTGTATATTTCCTGTGAGGAAGAGGTAACACACAGCCCTACTTTGAAGAATCGAATGAAGACTACCAATTGAATGAAGACTATAATTATGAATCATCACCACCTAAAAGAATAAAAAACAAACAAATTACGCAAATAAGAGGCAGATAAATATACACTACGCACTATTGTATCACAGATACACATTCTAAGAAATTATTTCAGATCCTATATGATTTTAAATACACTCAAAAGCCATTTATTTTTAGAGACCATATATACCCTATAAGGGTATATATATATATATATATTTGCTCTTTCCACATCTCTGTTATATGTAATCTGACCTATAAGCTAAAATACTCCTTAAAAGTAAAAGTAATATAACAATCTATATCATTATAAAATCCCTTTTAATGAAATATAAGAATGGTTTGGTATGAAATTAACTATAAAGCTATTTTGGGATATTGTAGAACGATTTTACCCTATATAGACAAAGATATATCCTTATTCCCAGATCATGTCTTCCACATAACAGAGGAAAAGTAAACAATCAAACAGGATCCTCCCTTGTGATTGATGTAATAATTACTAATTACTCAATTATTGAACCCTTTAAAGGTACAAGGCACAAGCTGGTCTCTTTACCATTGAAAAAGGGGGCAGTGCAGACCCTCGAAACGCGTCTGGTATAGAGAGACCACGCTACCAAAGATTTCCATTAACAGACGTCTGTAAGGAACTTTGCCCAAAAAGCTACAGTGTATCAATCCCTTGGATACAGAAGAACAGTGAGAGACACAACGTAAGATACACCGAATATCTCTTGGGGCCAGGAGCGCTTACTTCCATATACTAGCTCAGCGTTCATTCAAGCTAAGCAGAACCCACGTGGGACGCCACGTGGGACGCTGCCTGCACGCGGAAAAGTGCGCGCATCCAGATTCTCCGTGCTGCCGCACAGACAGAGGGAGAAGCACCTACATAACAGAACTGAAGACATCTACGCATCTCATCCAGAGAGGGTAAAGTAATCCATCATAAGTAAGATTGTATCGATATATATATCGGACTAACCCTAATTAGAGGGTATATATCAAACCTATATAAAAATACTATGCGATGTATAACAGGTTAAAATCACCGCTATCTGAATAACAGCGCTTTATACAAAAAGTAAAACATCTGATACAAAAGATAAATCTCTTGACAACTATCAACAGAAAATATATATTGGATATCGAAAGAACATTTTATTTAGTCTCAGGACTAAATTTTTTAATTTTTTTTAATTTTTACTATTCTTAATTTTATTTTTATTTTTATTTTCCATTTTTTACTTTTTAACTAAAACTGGGCCCAGCTACTTTTTACTATCTTGTAAATTTAGTAATATTGCATAAATCATTTAGAATAAAGCTATGATCTCTATGGATACAATGTCTATCAGTACATATTTGTTACTACAATAGAATCCACTATTGATGCTAGAGATTTACTCATATCCTTATAGAATCAACATAGGATATATTTTATTCACCACATTAAATAGATTTCTTGTATAAACCCTACGTATAACAAATTGAAAGGACAATACAACATATATATCTACCTTGCAGCCCTTTAAAACAAAAAATACATATACAATCCCACACAACCAAATGCAAGTGTGCCCACCCATATAGTAGATTTATATTACAGTGGGGCACAATGTGGGCATATTACAGTGGGGCACAATGTGGGCATATTACTGGGGGGCACAATGTGGGCATATTACTGGAGGGCACAATTTGAGCATATTCATGGGGACACAGCTGGGCATATTAGTGGAGGCACATAACTGGGCATATTACTGGGGGCACAGCTGGGCATATTAATGGGGCACATAACTGGGGAATAATTACTATGTGGGGACATTAAGCGGATTGGGTGGGATTAGGTATATAGTTATATTTTGGGCGGAGTTAGAGGCGTGACCTAGCGCTGAAAAAATTTGCTGCGCAATGTGTCCCTTTTTTAATTTACAAAGTTGGGAGGTATGTGCAAAGGCTAAGGAAAATATTCTGAAGTTTCCTACAGAGTGCTTGCACACTGTTCAAGACTGTTGAAGTATTTTATTACCCTATTTGTTCATGTGAGCCATATAAAAACTGCATTAAACTGCCTGTTTTAGTAAATAATTGTACAAGTTTATGCGTAAGTTGACAGCCGCATGTTACCAGTTTGGGGGGGGGGGAGTGTCCCTGCAAAGTCTAACATTGTCCAATGAGTGCTGGCAGAGGTGCTTGTTCTAGCGATTTACAAATAAATGTATAGTAGGAATAATAGAGGAGCAATAGATCATAGAGTTATATGAAAAATATTTCCTAGTATTGTTATTTCACAGGGAACGCAAGTAGTTACTTAAACAGACATGTGAGGAGAGAGAGGTGACACGTCCTCTTTAAATCTGTTAACCTCATCCTGCTCAGGAGAAAGTTACAGTTTCAAGTCTCAGTCTAGTTGTTGCCAGGCCCATCCAATCCTTTTGAAATAAGTGAGCATCCATGTGTATATCAGTGCTTTTCACCTGATAGACCCCCTTAAAAAAATAAATGAGTCAGACTGAGGTCATTTTAGGTCGGTATTCCATAAGCCATGTTTAAAAGCCAAGTTGGAGTTGTATCTTTACATCCAGTGTTTGCATGTTTACTTCACTTGTCTCTTAGTTTCCAACAAGCAGCAGAAGCTTTGGCGGTTCATGATGCCTCAGATGTCCAGCTCGACAGGACCTCCTGCATCAACATTAGCTGTTTGCTGGAGACCAGCCAGCTGGACTGTGGCAGCTCTCATAGTAAAGGGTTGTCTTGTCTATGATGAGTTTGCAACTGTTTCTTTGGTCGTTTTCACATGGTTAGTATTTTAGATCAATATTTCTAAGCCAAAACCAGAAGGAGGTCCAAAACACAGAAGTACAAATCTTTCTATTACCGGCCCTTCGGCCCCATAAGACACACTTTTTTCCCCCCAAAGTGAGGGGAAAATGTCACTGTGTCTTATGGGACAAATATTGATGCAGCGCTCCACGGGCTCTGTACTCTGTACCGCTCCCTGGTTCTCTGCAGTTGGCACAGCGTGAAGGTGCTCTGATCTGAGGTGTAATGAAAAATATGTTTTTCTTATTGTCCTCCTCTAAAACCTATGTCTTATGGGCTGGTGCGTCTTATAGGGTGAAAAATACGGTATATGTTTTCTCTGTAAGTTTTAGGTTTTGACTGAAATTGAAAGTGGCTTTTAGGCTTTTTTAACATCATACTTCTCAACATTTTAGTTGGGAAATTGGGGGAATCTAAGTCCTACCCAAGGAAGGCCCACCCATCTGGGAACTCCCACTTATGGACAGGGCTAATATTTTGGTCCAGAACAGCCTGAATTTGCAGTGACTGTCTCTGAAAATCAGAAATAGATCCTGAAAATTTGCCAACTAGGGACACATAGCTGAATATATGTTGATCTTCAAGATTATTAATTGTATTGTAGCTTGAAGCCCCAACCCCTGCACCTCCCATTTCTTCTAGTATTTCAGCAGCATCACAAAATCTGAAAATTTGTATGAAAAGTGAGTAGGTCAAAAAGGGATATAATAATGTGTATAATGGTTCATTTACATATTTGTTAATTCAAGTAGGATCTGTCTGATAAAAATGAATCACAATTTCCCCTACTCTGTGTGGAGACAATGGCTCCAGTGCATGCCCCAGTCCCCCATTTTTAGACGGTTCCAGGAACCTATCATTGTGCTATAAGTTTCTATTGTGGGATAAAGCCTATCCATATTCACCTCTTGCCAGCAGCCTCCCACTCCTACAAAAAGCTAAGCAAAAGCAAATGATTTCATAATCAGAGAGCAAGGATTTACAGCACAACATCGCCGCTGATGAGTAATCCTTTTCATTTGTAGTAGGAAGCCATGGAGATAATAACATAAGAGATCATTGACAAGATACTGTAATACTGCAGTCTGAGTAGGAGACTGAGTACCGTCAAGTATTTTAATCATGATGTGGACCCTTACAATTTAAAAAATTACTTTAAATGACATACAGAATTTAAAAAAAGCACAATAACCTGTAACATATGTATTTTATTCATGTGTATAGTGCCAACTGTGCTGTACAGAGATTGCCATTACTCACATCCTTTATATTCTGTGAGTGCCTATGTTCCATCCGTAGGTATTAGCAGCTAAAGACTTTTTTTGAATATTTATTATTGACAATATTTAAGATGATATGATATTTATTACCTGTCCTGTATATCCAGCGCGTTCACTGCCTTGCTCCCCTACTCCGCCCAGCTCCATCTCTTCTCCAGCATGCAGCAAGCTGACATACACTAATGTCGTCATCCATCCCAATCATTATTTTAACACATCCTGGGTGGTGGGACACTGCCTATCTATTCGGGTTTGTTACAGTACCTGTGTCCTTGCACACCTAGCGCCCAGCTCTAGTAATCTGGCCTTAAATTCATCCCTGGTATTCTGGCTCTGTTAAACTACATTGACCAGCTCTGCCACATCAGCCTTCAGTTCAGTTCTACTCTTCCAGCTCTCTGTTCAATTTTACTACATCAGCGTTCATCCCTGATACACAAGCTTTCTGTTCAACTCTGTTCAGCTCTGCTACTTCAGCGCTCAGTTCAAGTTTGCTACATCAGTCTTCAATCCAGCCCTGCTACATCAGACCTTCAGTTTTGTTACAAACTGCTATACCTGGTGACCAACTCACCAAGCACAGCATCGTACATTGTATAGCTGTGCTTGGTACTGCAGCCCAGACCCATTGACTTGAATGGTAGTGAGCTGCACATAGACCATGTGACCAATGAACATGATTAAAGATGAGAGAAGTTTCCTAAAATTCGATTTGGCTGCTTCGCTGAATCCTACAAAAAAATTTGCTACGTGACTAATTACTTAGTCACAAAGCGCATTTCTATGTGAATAGTGGGTACAATGATAGAGAACAGTGATTGCGCCATCCCCCGTCATTGAACCCTTCAGATACTGCATTCATCACTGATTGTGGCATCTGAAAAAATTTAATTGTACTTACCTCATCCATTTGAGCGTGAAGAGACCGCTGCGGCCATCTTGCTTGAAGATGCAGCATGAAATCTCGTGCGGCGTGTGATGACGTTATCATGACGGCAGATGTGGTGACATCATACGTCACCACACACAAGATTTTGCGATGGATCTTCAAGCAAGTAAGATTTTTTTTTCATTTTTACTGCCATTTCAGGGAAAATGGATTTGCTACCACGAAGCACGAGGACATTTGGCTTTGTGGCAAATCAAATTTTCCTGAAATTTGGATCAAAGTCAAGTCCCTTTGTGAACTTTGATTCGCTCAACACTAAATGTGATGTCACAGGCCTCAATGGAATGACGCGGCCTCTTAAAACAGCTGATCAGCAGAAGTGCTGGGAGCCAGCTTCTTGGGAGACTGCCTGTGAGGGACACACTGGAAGTGCATGGGTTCATAAAAGCAAAAACAGGCAGGCATCACACAGTGATGGATGGAAACTGCCATACTTGCCAGTGTGGGAATTTTTTACCAAGTTGCTGGGGGATGTTAGCGTGGTGATATGCAGGATCGGTGGGCAGAAGGTGAGGCGTGGCCTGGTTGCTAATGTGGGCATGGTGGCCCTGCATCAACATATGAAGCAACATCATAAATTGGCATGAGAAAACCATGCCAATTATTTGGTCTTACAGTCTGATGCAGCAACTGTTGCATCTCCCTTTAGCCCAGTCAGGGCTCGGCAACTTCTGCAGAAGGAGGCTGTTGTTCTTTCCCATCAACTTCAATGTCATCTATTGATCCTGATACTCCTCCTCTTCCTACTCCTCATCACTTGTTTCAACAGCAATCGATTACTGAGGCAATTGCAAAAAGACAACATATGCATGCACTCATCCAACGGCACAGAAGCTGAACATGCACCTGGCTAAGTACCTCCCATTCCATGTAGTTGACCTTGTGCACATTTCTGAGAACTGATGGCTTGTGCCCACCCAAGCTGACATTACTTTTCCCAAAAAGCTGTACGAGCCCTGCAGAACTAATTTGAGCAGAAGGTGGGTCAGTCCTTGGGCCTTTCAGTATCTGGTAGAGTTCACGCCAGTGCTGATGTATGGAGTCGCAACTGTGGTTAAGGACAATATATGTCTTTCACATTTTACTAGGTAAATGTTGTCCCAGGCCAGGCACACCAGCAACTTGGCCAGATGATGGCAATGCCATCTCTGAATTGCAGTGTTGTTATTTCTGCACCAATGTCCTCCTCTGCCTCCTTATCCTCCACCTTGTCCTCACCCTCCACTGTAAGCATAGTTTACAGTGGTCCTCCAGCATATCAGCTATGCAAAGTTAGGCAGTGTCATGCAGTTCAGCTCCTCATCAGCCTTGTAAAACTGGGCCACACCGTGGAGGAGCTGCTCGGTATCATCAATAAAGAAATTGAATACTGTCTGTCTCCTTGCCAACTGGAGATAGGAACCATGGTTACTGATAATAGTAAGAACATTTTGTCGGCGCTGCTTCAGGGAGGGCTGACCCATGCTCCCTGCATGGTGCACATCTTCAATCTCGTTGTCACCCGATTCCTCAAGTCTTCCACTGAACTGCAAGAGCTGTTAAAAATGTCCAGGAATCTGTGCATGCACTTCAACCACTCTTACCATGCAAAACTTTCCCTCCTTGAGCTGTAAAGGCAAAATTCTCTTCCCCAACATCTCCTGGTATGCAACGTTTCCACCCATTTGAACTCGTGTGTTAGACTGCCTGTACGAGCAGAGGAAGGAGGTCAACAATTTTTTAATGCAGCAGACGGACAGGTCTATTCCCCGGTGTAACTTCCACGTTAGCCAGTGGCAACTCATGCATGACACGTGCCATTTGCTCAAGCCCTTTGATGAGGCCACTTTATTTTTTGGTCGGCAGAACTATGGGATATATTATGTCATTCCATTCCTTCATGTCCTGGAGGGGATGTTGACAAATCTGAATTTATACACAACTAGTTGGTTTATCTGCTCAAGTGACAGCAGAGTTGCAGGAGAAGCATGAGGAGCTGGACAGTGACAACAAAGATGACACAAATAAAGAAGATCGTGGCAGTATGCAGTAGAGATGGAGGCAGGGAGGCCCTCCGAGTCCCTTGTTCAAATGGCCACATGTATGCTTTCTTGTTTGTGTAGTAACAGTCACATTGTCAGGATTAGGCAGAGGGATGACTACAGGCTAACCACATTGTCAGATCCTCGCTACTGGTCAAAACTGGGGGAATTTTGAGAGGGGTGTAAAAATGGACTACTATAGAGAAATGCTGTTTAGTTGGTTGGTTGTTGCCTAAGACCGCCATTGCCCATCATCAGGAGGGTGTGACCAAGAGGACCCTCTGCACTCATACTCCACAGCCATGACTGGTGGGGGAGGGGGCAGGAGCAGCACCAGCTCCATATACAGCAACTTTAGTCTGGCGTCTTTGATGAGCAGTTTTCTTCAGCGGCCTACTTAAGAAACCACCCAGCAGCAGTAACAGGACATGCAGCAGAACCTCAACCAACAGGTATTGGCATACTTGGACTGGACCCTATCACTCATGATCTAAAATATCCTGCACTATTGGGCATATAAATTTGAATTGTGCCGGAAATGGCCAAGTTTGCCATGGGCATGTTGTTGGGTTCTGCTACTACTGTGATCCAAGATGCCACCATCTTGTGCTGTATGCCACTGCTGTTGTCACCCTCCCCACTTATGGGGCCACTATTGTCCCTGTTACTGCCATTGCTGTTGTCCCCCATATCTACTCTGTTATTGGGCTACTATTGTCCCCGTTTGTCTATGTTGACATGATCCGTTGGAAGAACAGGGGAAAAAAGGTATCTGGTATTACTTTCAGATGGTCAGTATTTTTTCATCAGTATTTATAAGCCAAAAGCAGGAGTGGATTCAAAACACAGAAGAGATGCAAATATTTCTATTACATTTTATTTCTGTTTTTGGCTGACAATTACTGATCAAAACTGATGCAAAATATTGACTAAATAATGACTGTCTGAAAGAGGTTTTATGAATGCTCTAAATACAAGATTTTTTTCTTTTTTTTCTAGTTTTCTGTTCTTATAACGAATCAGAATGGAAAAAATGGACAATGATGTGAACACATCCTTACTGTCACTGCTGCTGCCCCCATCCCAACAGTGTTATGGGGTCACTATTGTTACTGCTACTGCCACTCTGTCACGGGGCCACTACTGTCACTGGTACTGCCACTGATGTCACACTCCTCACTCTGTCATGGAGCCACTATTGTCACTGTTACTGTCACTGCTGCTGCCACTCTTCCCACTCTGTCATGGGGCCACTACTTGAATCTTGGGGTACTGAACGGTTAAGTCCATGGCAATAAACTAGACCTGACGCTAACATTGACCTGTAATACTGACGCACAGTAAATCTACAGCTAACTGAAGGGATTAAAAAGCATGTGTGTAGACTGCCACAACATGCATTAAAAGAACATTTTTTTTCTCCAATACTTTATTGGCGCTGCCTCCATTTCTTTATTTTGTTTTACTAAGGAGCCATTTGAACATAGCTCCTGCAGGGGCGTGCATGGTTTTTTTGGTTTACTGAAGGGTGCTGTATGCTTTTCTTTTTGTTTAACAGAAGGGATTAGCTATGAATCTTGGTACACACTGTTACTGCCAGGGGCGTTGCTAGGGTCTTAAAAGATCAGGGGCACAAGCCCCAAGGCACATGCCTCTCCCCGGAAAAAAATATAATATACTGAGTATGTGTTTGTGTGTATATATATTCGCACAGCAGCTCCTCCGCTTACAATATACGCACAGCTTCTCCTCCACTCACAGTATACACACAGCTTCTCCTCCACTCACAGTATACGCACAGCTTCTCCTCCACTCACAGTATACGCACAGCTTCTCCTCCACTCACAGTATACACACAGCGGCTCCTCCGCTCACACAATATAACCAGCTTCCACTAGAAGTATATACAAAGTTCTTTTATGAAATATATACTAATATATACAGGTCCCATAGGCATACTGTCCTATACATGGATAGTGGTGAACTCACATGAAGCTGTCCTGCAATAGTAACACACCTCTCTGCTGTTCCATGGAACCACATTGGTACTGACTGGTGGTGGGCTGGCAGAGGCCATTTTCACAAGGCATTTCACACTGCAGGAGTGGTGACCTAGGCAGCTACACCTGGACAGACAGCAGTAGCTCTGGAATCTGCTTGTCTTGTCTGGGTAAATTCTTCTGCAGGGCGGGGTGCTGGTCCTCCGATGCTAAGCCTGACTGAGGGGCGGAGCTAAGTACAAGCCCTGCTTCCTGCTCTGATACTGAAACACCAGTGCGGGACTGCTGGCTGTTTCACTGCTCTTCAGCCGGGTGTACAATGGAGCTGCACCATAAAGGTTTAATGTATGCCTGGCTGATGTGATTTAGAGCCATACTGCAGTCCCACACTGGTGGCTCAGTAGAACTATAAAAGAAGCTGCCAGGGCAGAGAAAAATAGAGCGATTGCCAGAGATTCGGGGCAATGTGCTTGTAGTCCGGGGCCCAGGCCCCAGATCTACATGCCTAGCGACGCCCCTGGTTACTGCCATTGCTGCTTTTGACTTGAATTTTGGTGCACTGCACGGTTAAGTCCATGGTGATAAATTACACCTGACAGTAACATTGACCTGTAATACTCAAGCACAGTAATATGAAAGAAGGGATTAGTTATGAATCTTGATGCATTGAACAGTAATGTAGACGGTGATACATTAAACCTATAATACTGATGGCACAGTAACTACAGAACGGATTAACTATGAATGTGGGTGCACTAGAACTCTCCCTGCATTCTCCCTGCAGTTTAACTTCCAAGCATTCATACTGAGATTGGGCCACCAAGTGGAATGAATATGCAAAAATCTTTCAAAACTTTGCTCATCTCTACTTTCTATTATAGCCAGCAGATTCTGAGACCACTAACCAATTACCAAATTGTTTCAGTGTCTGTATTAGGAAATTAGAGTGTTGTTTTTTAAGCTACATGCAGTATGTACTCCTTTAGCAGGAATTCTGTGGAAAGGAATTAAAGGATAAAATATAAGAAAAAGCAAACAAGGGAATGCTGACATGATGCAAGCAGTTTTTCCAGGTGTATTACTACATTTAGATATTATTTCGTAATATGTATGTTATCTAAACAATGGATTAAAGGATATGAAGTACAAGGTCGACGTCCCAGACTATACAGTAGCTAAGAGCACAATTGTCAAAATGTCACTCATCAATGACTTTGCGCATTATGCTTATTTTTACAGATATTAGATATTGTAATGTTGAGTTTATAATGGAAAGCAGCAGCTGGTGCATTACAATTATTATTGAATTATTAAAGAAGTTTTGCCAAGTTTATAAATTATCCCCTAATAACTAGCTGATTGTTGGGGGTCTAATGATTAGGGCCCCCATTATCATGAAAATGGGCTCCAATCATTGTCTATGGAAGTGTCAGAGATAGCCTTTCGGTGTTTTAAAAGAATTAATGCAAAATGGAGATGAAAAATGTCATATTTGTTTTCAGACTTTCAATTTTAATAATTTTTTTTAGCTTCTGTTCCTGTCAATGTCTACTTAAACTGTTTGTTATAAATGGGAGCCTTATGAGGTGCCTTATATATCAGGGACAACAGAGCTGAGAGGGGGACATCCACTTAAAATATCTGGGCCCCCTAGAAGTGGAGTTTGATCCATCCCCAGGATAGTCTCCTGGCCCTTGGACTGGACTGCCCAAACAAGCTTAGGTAGCTTCTCAATGTTCAGCAACTAAAGCCTCAGACGGGTCACTTCCAGGAATGCAGCTGGCTAAAGAGTAGCTTCTCGCCTAGCTGGAAATTGTGGTTCCTCTATGAAGGCCCTTAAAGTCATCTCTAATTTCTAATAGATCAATGGTCGAAGTCCTTCACCAAAGTGACGAGATCTATGGTTGAGGGGGGGACGGGGGGTTAACAGAAAGAAGCTAAGGAGTACAGCCATGGCAATTTAGATCATCATAGCCAACTAGAGATGGATTCTCACATTTCTTGGAGGCGAGGTGATGCCTCTTTATTAGAAGACTTTCTCAAAGCAGACATACTGTAGGTTTACTGAGCTGTTCAGTTCCCACAAATTGTCTATATGAAGGGATCCTTTTTGTGTCAGGGTCCATGTGTGATCCAAAGCCACACCTTAGCAATCAAAAGCATCAACACTGCCCACTATACTGTCCAATTAAACCCACATCTAATCACGTCTGTTAGCAGAATATCTGGGGATAAATAATGGAATCACAGTAAATGTTTACATTTACAAACTGGGCTTTATGGTAGAGTGGCCAGAACGAAACATCTTCTCAGTAAAAGACACATGAACGGCTGCCTGGGGTTTACAACCCAGCACCTAAAGGACTCTCAGACTGTGAGAAAGTCTCTGGTCTGATGAAACCAAGATTGGTCTTTTTGAACTCAATTCTAAGTGTCATATTTGCAGGAAACCATGCATTGCTCATCACCTGCCCAACAGGATCCCTACAGTGATGCATAGTGGTGGCAGTATCATGCTGTGGGGTTGTTTTTCAGAAGCTGAGACATAGAGACAGTACAGGGTTGAGGAAAAGCTATATGGAGCAAAGTATAGAGATATTCTTAATGAAAACCTGATCCAGAGTGCTCTGGAATTGAGACTGGGTCGAATGTTCACCTTCCAACAAGAAAATGAACCTAAGCACACAGACAAAACAACACAGGAGTGACTTAGGGACAAATCTGTGAATATCCTTGAGTGGCCTAACCAGAGCCCTGACTTGAACTCAATTAAACATCTCTGGACATGAAAATAGAGGAGTAATTTCCTTCGAAACATGTTGGAAGTAGTGCATTCCTGCTATGTACTTTGCGAGTGACGTCACAACAAGTAGACTGTATTGCTGGATTAACTTGCACTTGAGTTGAGCCTCCTTCGCTTATCCTGCCACACAATATATTTTGTGTGACTGACTATATGTTGAAGGATGGAGATACTAAAAACACGGAGTTCAACCAAAGACAGCTCAGAGCACCACATCTGCACTCCTGGTGATTCTGATCATCATCTAAGTTCCAAGAGGTACTTTATCCTTTCACAAGGTTGCTGCTTATTTAGCTTAAAGGGGTTGTCTCACTTCAGCAAATGGCATTTATCATATAGTGAAACTCAATACAAGCCACTTTCTAATGTATTATTATTGTCCATATTGCTTTCTTTGCTGGCTGGATTCATTTTTCCATCACATTATACAATTCTCCTTTCCATGGTTACAACCACCCTACAATCCAGCATTGGTGGCCATGCTTGCACACTATAGGAAAAAGTGCCATATATTGAGCAAGCACGACCACCACTGATGGATTGTAGGGTGGTCTGTAACCATGGAAACGAGCAGTGTATAATGTGATGGAAAAATGAATCCAGCCAGCAAAGGAAGCATTATGAACAATACCACGACATTAGAAAGTAGCTTGTATTAACTTTCTCTACATAATAAATACCATTTGCTAATGTGAGACAACCCCTTTAGGTTTATTGTAGAAGCACTGTGTTAAATTATTTAGTGGTTGCAATTTTTTCATGTTTTACTACTTTAATTATAAAACACTTTTTTATTAAAATCAGTTGTATTTTGCATCACCATATACTAATATACATAACATTTTTAATTTACATCATAGCTGTCTGAGTGCTTGTGTTTTGCAGGAGAAGTTGTAGGTTTTATTAGTTTTACTTTGATGTACAGATGGTTTTTGATCGCTTTTTATTTCTTTTTTTAAAGGTGATGTGTGCAAAATATGCAATTGACTGTTTTTTACTTTTTATTTTTATTGGGTTCAGAAAACAGTATGTATATGATAAATTTATTCAGATGTTTGATATGATTATCGTGATACAATACATGATATATATATATATATATATATATATATATATATATATATATAGTTTTTTTTATCATTGTTTACTACTTTAACTTCATAAAATCCCCTTGGTATGAGAAATGTATTTTTTTGTTTGCATAACTTTTTTTTATTTTTTTGTCTAGTCTGCTGTGTGAGGGCTTGTTTTTTGCGAGTTGTGTTGTGTTTATTGGTACCATTATGGGTTACATATGACATATTAATAGTTTTTTATAGTTTTTTGGGGAGATGAGGTAACAAAAACAGTAATTCAATCAATGTCTTTTTTAAGGCGTTCACATGTGGGATAAATAACATAATCCTTTCATAGATCAGGTCATTATGGAAACATCAATACTAATTATGTGTAGTTTATTTTTTCTTTTTCATTTGTTACTAGAGATGAGCGAGTAGTGAAATATTCGAAATTTCGAAATTCGATTCGAATAGACTGCGAAATTCGACTATTCGACCGGATATCGAATCCCATTAAAGTCTATGGGGAAAAAATGCTCGCCACTTGGAAATCTCAATTCGACCACTTGGAGGTCACCAAGTCCACCCTGGAACCTCAGAAAAGGATGCCAACACTGCTGGAATGCAACTGGGACAGCAGGGGAAGCATGTCTGGGTGCATATAACGCGCCCAAGTCGCACTATTACGCCACTATCACAGCCTCTCAACAATACACTCCAAACACAATCTAACCTCTCTGTAAAGTGAGACCATACAAGGAAACCTTCTTTCCTCTACATTGCCATGGACCCCAAGCCAAACTAGACAAAAAAAAAGATGAAATTCTGCACCCTTAAAATCACGTTGCCTATGACAACCACAGATGGCATAGGCAAGGGGGAAAGCAAATAGACCCCACCCCTAATTGTCATTGTGTGTGTGTGTGAGATGTGGTCAGACATGTCTTCTTTAAAATGTAAAAACAACTCAAACACATGCAGAAGCCTTAAAATGCCCAAATTGTTGGCGCTTGAGATGTCAGTGACCCGACCTGGCCCAGTGTCATGTCTAGCAGGTAAAGCAGTGGGGATGTTGAGGGATGCGTAGGACCGCAAAAGGCAGGAAGAGGCCGTGGGCTGGCCAGAGGCTCATGGAAAATTTTGTGGCGGCCCAAGAGGTGACACCTCTTAAAAATTATGTGGAGGCCCAAGAGGTGAGACCTCTTAAAAATTATGTGGAGGCCCAAGAGTTGACACCTCTTAAAAATTATGTGGAGGCCCAAGAGGTGAGACCTCTTAAACATTTTGCGCAGGCCCAAGAGGTGAGACCTCTTAAAAATTATGTGGAGGCCCAAGAGGTGAGACCTCTTAAACATTTTGTGGAGGCCCAAGAGGTGAGACCTCTTAAACATTTTGCGCAGGCCCAAGAGGTGAGACCTCTTAAAAATTATGTGGAGGCCCAAGAGGTGAGACCTGTTAAACATTTTGTGGAGGCCCAAGAGGTGAGACCTCTTAAAAATTATGTGGAGGCCCAAGAGGTGACACCTCTTAAAAATTATGTGGAGGCCCAAGAGGTGAGACCTCTTAAAAATTATGTGGAGGCCCAAGAGGTGAGACCTCTTAAACATTTTGTGGAGGCCCAAGAGGTGAGACCTCTTAAACATTTTGTGGAGGCCCAAGAGGTGAGACCTCTTAAAAATTATGTGGAGGCCCAAGAGGTGAGACCTGTAAAGATTTTGTGGAGGCCCAAAGAGGTGAGAGAGCGTATTAAAAATTATGTGGAGGCCCAAGAGGGGAAGACCTGTTAAGATTTTGTGGAGGCCCAAAGGGTGAGACGTATTAAAAATTATGTTGGAGGCCCCAGAGGGGAGACCCGTTAAAAATTATGTGGTAGGCCCAAGAGGTGAGAACCTGTTAAAGCATTTTGTGGAGGCCCAAAGAGGTGAGACGTATTAAAAAATTAATGTGGAGGCCCAAGAGGTGAGACCTGTTAAAACATTTTGTGGAGGCCCAAGAGGTGAGACGTATTAAAGAATTATGTGGAGCCCAAGAGGGAGACCTCTTAAAAATTATGTTGGAGGCCCAAGAGGTGAGGACCTCTTAAAACATTTTGTGCAGGCCCAAGAGGTGAGACCTCTTAAAAATTATGTGGAGGCCCAGAGGTGAGACCTGTTAAAATTATTGTTGGAGGCCAAGAGGTGAGGACCTGTTAAATCCATTGTTGGTGGAGGCCCAAGAGGTGAGACGCTCTTAAACATTTTGTGGAGGCCCAAGAGGTGAGACGTATTAAAAATTATGTGGAGGCCCAAGAGGGGAGACCTCTATAAAAATTATGTGGACGCCCAAGAGGTG
>ONZH01022872.1:0-22556 GCA_900303285.1 Rhinella marina | reverse complement strand
TGTTTGGGTCATTGCCTGCGGATATTAATGATGGTCCAACTAAACGCAAACCAGATGGAATAGCATGCCACTTCAAGATGCTGTGGTAGCCATTCTGGTTCAGTATGCCTTCAATTTTGAATAAATCCCCAACAGTGTCACCAGCAAAGCACCCCCACACCATCACACCTCCTCTTCCATGCTTCACGGTGGGAACCAGGCATATAGAGTCCATCCGTTCACCTTTTCTGCGTCGCACAAAGACACGGTGGTTGGAACCAAAGATCTCAAATTTGGACTCATCAGACCAAAGCACAGATTTCCACTGGTCTAATGTCCATTCCTTGTGTTCTTTAGCCCAAACAAGTCTCCTCTGCTTGTTGCCTGTCCTTAGCAGTGGTTTCCTAGCAGCTATTTTACCACGAAGGCCTGCTGCACACAGTCTCCCCTTAACAGTTGTTGTAGAGATGTGTCTGCTGCTAGAACTCTGTGTGGCATTGACCTGGTCTCTAATCTGAGCTGCTGTTAACCTGCGATTTCTGAGGCTGGTGACACGGATAAACTTATCCTTCACGGCAGGAGTGACTCTTGGTCTTCCTTTCCTGGGGCGGTCCTCATGTGAGCCAGTTTCTTTGTAGCGCTTGATGGTTTTTGCTACTGCACTTGGGGACACTTTCAAAGTTTTCCCAATTTTTCAGACTGACATACCTTCATTTCTTAAAGTAATGATGGCCACTCGTTTTTCTTTACTTAGCTGCTTTTTTCTTGCCATAATACAAATTCTAACAGTCTAATCAGTAGGACTATCAACTGTGTATCCACCTGACTTCTGCCCAACACAACTCATGGTCCCAATCCCATTTATAAGACAAGAAATCCCACTTATTAAACCTGACAGGGCACACCTGTAAAGTGAAAACCATTTCAGGTGACTACCTCTTGAAGCTCATCAAGAGAATGCCAAGAGTGTGCAAAGCAGTAATCAAAGCAAAAGGTGATTACTTTGAAGAACCTAGAATATAAAACATATTTTCAGTTGTTTCACACTTTTTTGTTAAGTATATAATTCCACATGTGTTAATTCATAGTTTTGATGCCTTCAGTGTGAATCTACAATTTTCATAGTCCTGAAAATACAGAAAACTTTAAAATTATAAAAAAATAAAATACATTTTTATACTGCCTCTGCCTCCCGTACAAGTTATATTAGCGGACATTGTTATACATATTATTTTACCTATCACTCTATGCTGATATACCCAGTCCCCTACTACTACTGGCCGGGGCAGCCATAAAAAGCTCATATATAATTTTCACTGCCTATGTTAAGGTAGAATGTACAGGCTTGTTGCCCAATCAAGCCAAGCCTTTTTTATTTTTATGTCTGTCAATTGTAATCAGTGAACAGGAGTGTGTGTAATGTAGTAATACTTTGGCCGGCAGACACCGCTGTGTTCATTAATATAGGAAAATGGCCATGGGAAAAAAAAACTCTGTCTTTTTCACACTATGTCAGGATCAGGAAGGTGTTAAAGGGTTATTCTCATCTTGGACAATGGGGGTATATCGCTAGGATATGCCCCCATTGTCCTATAGGTGCGGGACCTATATCGAGAACGGGGCCACGAAAGTGAAGGAGGGCGCACCGCGCATGCGTGGCTGCCCTCCATTCATTTGTATGGGGCCGCCTAGCGATATGCCCCCATTGTCCAAGATGGGAATAACCCTTTAAAGGTTTAACAAAACACTCAAAACACAGGTTTTTCAAGAATATTTTAGTAGTAAATAAAAACTTCTTTTTAACAAATAAATAATATAATAAACAAAAGAAAGGAACAAAAAAATTAGATTACGCCGGCCTTTGCCGACGTCGGGCCATCATGTCCTGCAGCTCTTGCAGCTCCAGCTGCAAGCCACGAATGAGCTGGGAGGCAGCGTGGAGCCTGGAGTCAAGGCGCCGTAATCCAGCCTCCACTTCGAAGTCAGTGGGGATGTCTGTAGGGGTGGAAACAGTTATGTACTTAGTTTGTATGATCGGGTTACAGTGGTTGTCCCACAAAAAAAAATCTAAACTTTAATGTATTAGAGCAACTTATTTTGTAACATGTATTCTGTACTGACTGAGCCTTTTGTAGTACTTACTGGACTCCCATACGGCGTGATCTTCCCATGGTCCAGGGGAAAACTGCTCCCTGTCGGTTGGAGCTACCAAAGATAAAACATACATTTAGCTCATATTTTGAAGACAGAAGGTTCTATCCATTACACTTTTTTTTACCTACCTTCTACCTCTGGTAGCTGGGCTGGTGGTGTTGGAGGGGCAGGTGGGGTCCTCTCTCGCTGGGGTGGAGGACGGTGAGAGCGGCTCCTCTGTGGTGTAGCAGCTGTCAAAAATAATGAAATAATGGCCTAAGGCTACTTCTACACTAACGGCAGCCTGGATCCGGTGGGTGAAGGGTCCCTCCGGATCCGCGCTGCCGCAGGTACACATGTGGGGCCGGGACCACGCTCCAGCCCAAATTCACTATAATGGGGGCGGGCCACGAATCCGGCCACAGCACGTTAACCCCTGCTGAGAGGCAGCCTGAGCGAAAATACAACAGTTATATAGTAACATAGTAACATAGTTTATAAGGCCGAAAAAAGACATCTGTCCATCCAGTTCGGCCTGTTTTCCTACAAGTTGATCCAGAGGAAGGCAAAAAAACCCTGTGCGGTAGAAGCCAATTTTCCCCACTTTAGGGAAAAAAATTCCTTCCCGACTCTAATCAGGCAATCAGAATTACTCCCTGGATCAACGACTCATCTCTAGTAACTATAACCTATAATATTATTACACTCCAGAAATACATCCAGGCCCTTCTTGAACTCTTTTAGTGAAGATACCATCACCACCTCCTCAGGCAGAGAGTTCCATAGTCTCACTGCTCTTACCGTAAAGAATCCTCTTCTATGTTTGTCTACAAACCTTCTTTCCTCCAGACGCAGAGGATGTCCCCTCGTCAGAGTCACAGTCCTGGGGATAAATAGATGATGGGAGAGATCTCTGTACTGACCCCTGATATATTTATACATAGTTATTAGATCTCCCCTCAGCCGTCTTTTTTCTAAAGTGAATAAGCCTAATTTTGATAATCTTTCTGGGTACTGTAGTCCACCCATTCCAGTTATTACTTAAGTTGTCCTCCTCTGAACCCTCTCCAGCTCTGCTATGTCTGCCTTGTTCACAGGAGCCCAGAACTGTACACAGTACTCCATGTGTGGTCTGACTAGTGATTTGTAAAGTGGCAGGACTATGTTCTCATCATGGGCATCTATGCCTCTTTTGATGCAACCCATTATCTTATTGGCCTTGGCAGCAGCTGTCTGACACTGGTTTCTACAGATTAGTTTCCTGTTCACTAAAATTCCTAGGTCCTTTTCCATGTCAGAGTTACCCAATATTTTACCATTTAGTATGTACTGGTGACTTGCATTATTCCTTCCCATATGCATAACCTTACATTTGTCAGTGTTGAACCTCATCTGCCACTTCTCTGCCCAAGCTTCCAGTCTATCCAGATCCATCTGTAGCAGTGTACTGTCCTCTTCTGTGTTAATTACTTTATACAGTTTAGTGTCATCTGAAAAAATTGATATTTTACTATGCAAGCCTTCTACAAGATCGTTAATAAATATATTGAAGAGAATAGGGCCCAATACTGACCCCTGTGGTACCCCACTAGTGACAGTGACCCAATCTTTGCTATGTGCCAATCCTGTGGAACACTCCCTGTCAGTATAGAGTCCTTAAATATCAGAAATAAGGGTCTGGCGATGACATTACTTAATTCTCTTAGTATACGGGGGTGTATGCCATCCGGTCCTGGCAATTTGTCTATTTTAATCTTTTTAAGACACAGCTCTACTTCTTCCTGGGTCAGACAGGGCATTTTTAATGGGGAATTTACTTTTATATTCTGCATTTCATCTGACAGTTTATTTTTCTCAGTGAATACAGTGGAGAAAAAGATATTTAGTAGCTTTGCTTTCTCCTCATCGCTCTCTGCAACTCCCCCCTCATTACTCTGTAAGGGGCCGACACCTTCAGGTTTATACTTTTTACCATTTATATAATTAAAGAACATTTTAGGGTTAGTTTTACTCTCTTTGGCAATTAATCTCTTGGTCTCTAGTTTGGCTGTTTTTATTTGTCTTTTACATATTCTATTTTTTTCCTTATAGTTTTTCAATGCTTCCTCGCTCCCCTCCTGTTTTAGTGATTTAAATGCTTTCTGTTTGTCATTTATTGCTTTCTTTACAGCTCTATTTATCCACATTGGTTTTTTCTTGTTCCTTAACCTTTTATTCCCATAAGGTACGTACCTCTCACAATTCGATATTAGGATGCTTTCTAAAATATCCCATTTTGTGGCTGTATTTTTATTTTTGAGGACTTTGTCCCAGTTAGTTAGGCCTATGGCCTCTCTTAGTTGACTAAATTTAGCTTTTTTGAAGTTTGGTATTTTTGTTCCTCCCTGAAGAAACACTCTTTTGAATGACAGTTGGAAGGTTATTATATTATGGTCACTATTTCCCAGGTGTCCCCCAACCTGCACATCTGTTGTTCTGTCAGGTCTATTGGTTAATACTAAGTCCAGTATGGCCGTCCCTCCAGTCGGGTCCTGAAGCAGTTGGGAAAGGTAATTGTCTTTGGTTATTTCCAAGAACCTGTTTCCTTTATGAGATATACAGGTTTCAGTTTCCCAGTCTATATCTGGGTAGTTGAAATCCCCCATAATAACGACCTCATTATGTTTTGCCGCCTCGTCTATTTCATTTAGAAGTAGATTTTCTGGGGACTCTGGTATATTAGGTGGTTTATAATAAAGTCCTATTAGTATTTTATTATTGTTTTTGGCTCCATTTATTTCTACCCACAGTGACTCCACATGTTCATGTCCCTTACTTATATCTTCCCGCAGTGTGGGCTTTAGACAGGAGTTTACATAAAGGCAGACCCCTCTCCAGTTTTGGCGATCCTTTCTAAACAGACTGTAACCCTGTACGTTGACTGCCCAGTCATAGGTATCATCCAGCCATGTCTCAGTTATATGTTGTATTTTCGCTCCGGCTGCCTCTCAGCAGGGTTTAACGTGCTGTGGCCAGATCCGCGGCCCACCCACATTACAGTGAATTTGGGCCAGAGCGCGGTTCCCTCCCCACACGTGTACCTGCGGCAGCACGGATCCGGAGGGACCCTTCACCCGCTGGATCTGGGCTGCCGCTAGTGTAGAAGTAGCTTTACATTCCACTCTAATGAACAGTTGTAGCTACATGGGAATAGTTCTGTTACTGAGTTACTTACTCATTCCCACGTAGCTTGGATGAAAAATAAATTAAATATGTTTTACACTTACTAGAGGCTGCAGGTACTTCAAGGGCCGTCCTGCCTCGACGGTGGTGACGCCGTCGTGGACGATACTCTGCAACATAAAAATGTACACAATTGTTAGACGATGACTCTTTTTAATACTAACACATACTACTATTAAGATATTATGGGTGTGAGAGGGGGGCCATATCATATTTTTTTCTTCTAAAAAGGTATTTATGGCAATAGATAACGTTATCGACGCAATAACTTTCTTTATATCGTTAACACGGTGCAGTAGGAATACTTTGGATATCGCCCACTGACAGTAGCTGCTGCATGGGCACGTCTTTGAGTCTGTGTGTAGGAGGAGGAAGCGCTAACTATGAAGGGGCATATAAGGGTACTTTCTTTCGAACTAGTGCATTTGCCTGACACAAACGAGAGAACGCCCAGCACCATTAACAATAATGACTAGAATACCTTTACTTAAGTTGTTTGGGTCGAGAGTTAGAGGCGTTTCCTAGCATGAAACAAAATTACTGCAGCGCACTATGCACGACCACGTTGTCCTTCTATACTTTTTTCATTATTCGCAGTGACTGCTGGTATATATACAATACAGTACACTCATTTTTTTTACATGTTTTTACTTATCAAATATTTTGTTACTCACCCTGCCATATCTCTGCACGGATCTCTCTGGGCATTTGAATTTCAGATCAGACCATTTCCGCTGGATCTGGCCCGGGGTCCGCACGGTGTAGAAACGATGGTGCAGGCCTTGGATCACCTGCTGGATCACCTCCTTCTTATGCTGGTTTGGATGGCGGTGTGTGCCATCGTAATCCTCTCTGTCCATCAGCCAGATCAGGAATTTCAGCTCTTCAGAGCTAAATGATGAGGATCACCTGGATGCCATTTTCGAATATTCGCTCTGCCTCTGAGGAGTGCATGCCTGCGTATTACGTAATCACGTAGACAATAGTACGCTGAGGATTCGTACACTATTTGTACGCCTATGCGTACGTCTTCTAAGAAGTTGCGTACATTTTTTAAATGAAAGTTCGTTATGTTCGGAGTGCACGAATGTTCGCTAATAGCACATAATAACGTATATTTTGTACGCAAATACAACGAATCTATTCGTCGAATATACGAATCTTAGGAAAACTTTGGCGAATGTTCGACGAATAATTTTTTGAATGATTCGCTCATCTCTAATCCAAACATGAAGTAGACATATGGGGAATGTAAAGTAATAACTATTTTTGGAGGTATTACTATGTATTTTAAAAGTAGAGAAATTGAAATTTGGAAATTTGCTAATTTTTCTAAATTTATGGTAAATTTGGTATTTTTTTATAAATAAAAATTAAATATTTTGACTCAAATTTACCACTGTCATGAAGTACAATATGTGACGAGAAAACAATCTCAGAATGGCCTGAATAAGTAAACGTATTTTAATGTTATCACTACATAAAGTGCCACATGTCAGATTTGCTAAAAATGGCCTGGTCCTTAAGGTGAAAAATGGCCCTGAAGGGGTTAAGTCTAATGTTTTTTGTTTTTTAGGAGAACCAGACCAGACCAAGAGAAAATTTCAGAGGAGCTCTGAGCCTGCTATTAGTAAACCTCTTGATACAAGCGTAGCCCTGCAGCAGAGATGTTTTCATTTCAAGTCAGATCTGAAAAAAAGCTACTGACACTAGTGTCAGCTGCTGGGTCTCTAGAGGAAACAGGTATGTCAAGAGGGATCCTCATCTGATTGATTGTTGTACGAAAACTCTGCCCAAAGAAGAAAAGTGGCCCAATCAGCATGGCATGCCGGCGTGAAGTGTCGCAGGTAGTAGCCAAGACATGATTGATACGCTCAGCTTGTCCATTGGTCTGCGGAGAAATCCAGTTCGACTTCCAAAAGCTTGCAAACAGCTCTCCAAAACTTAAAGGCGAACTGCACTACCGAGTTTGTAAGCCATGTACCGGGGTGGGCTCCCCAGGATACAGCGAAGTCATGAACGAGAAAAGCAACTCCAACACCAGTTTTTGCCAAAACAGTATTTTCCTTAAACGTGGTAATAAGCATGATCACAAATGCTTGTAACACACAATTACATTTACATACATCCAGCCAGATGGCTCAGACCCTTGTGCTGCACAGCGAGGTGCCCTCCGGTGGTTGCTGGAGGTGAGGATGGCCTGCTAGCTGGCTCAACAGCCATACCTTATCTATTATTACCCTAAAAATCTGTAACAAATGTTTGGGTGCATTGTGCAGGCTAGCCTGCGGTACAGCTTGCGATCTTATCATATTCTATACTATGCCCCCTCCAATAACTGGTCATGTAGCATGTGCCTAAGGCTACTTTCGCACTTGCGGTAGCTTTTTCCGGCAAGCTGTTCCAGCGGAGGAACAGCCCGCCAGATCTGTGCTACTGCAAGTCGACCGTGCTGGTGGAAGTCCACTCCGGCTCCATTGACTATAATGATGGCAGGCTAAAGGTCTGGCTACAGCACGGCAAACACGCCGAGAGGCAGCCAGACAAAAACCACAGCATGTTGTAGTTTTATTCTGGCCTCCTCTCGGCATGTTTTCCGTGCTACAGCCGGACCTCTGGCCTGCCCCCATTATAGTCAATGGGGCTGGAGTGGACTTCCACCAGCACGGTAAACTTGCAGTAGCACGGATCCAGCAGGCTGTTCCCCTGCCGGAAAAGGCTACCGCAAGTGTGAAAGTAACCTTTCTTCTGAGTAAACACCAGCCTGGCTTGAGTTTGTGGTGAAGCTTATTAGCTGTCCGGTGTGAACTGCAGCTTTAATTGTGAAGTCCTTGTAGTGAACAGTTAACTATCCTTGTGGCCTGACACAAACAGGAACCTTAACTAACTAACTACACGCCTGTCTCAGTCTCTAGTATTCTAGGCGCCAACACTGCGAATGAGGTCAGTGTGTTCTGCAAGCGGTTGAGGATCCACTGCGCCACTGACTGGCTATACTCTGGAGGGGCGTGACTAAGCAACTACCTGGTCTTCACTAGAGCCTCTAATGGTGAGGATAGGCTTGGTTCGTTAGGGTAGTTGCCAGGTGCCACTCCAGAGCAGTACCCAAGTCAGTGGCAGCTGACCAGGGGGTCAAAGATACCGGTGTAAGCACCAAGAGGAAGTACGTGGTCAGAAAGTCTGAAGTCAGGGCAGGCAGCAATCAAGCAAAGTCCTTAAACGAAGTCCAAGGTCAGAGGCAGGTTGCAAACAAGCAAAATCCGCTAAATCTAAAAGCAGGGTCCGGTACACAGAACTTCAAAATCACTTTCACACTAGGAACTAGACAAGCTAGTGACCATGAGTTGCTCAGGTATCTTCCTGGGGCATTTAAATAATTCCTGCAATCCAGCCGTAGGCTGGGGAGAGAGAGGGCGTATACGTGCTGCCTCACAAGGGAGGAGAGACACACCCATGCAAGTCTAACAACAGTATAGGACTCTAGCTGGAAGTAAATGGAGCATGGAGCACAGATACAACAGTTAAGCTTGTCAGCACAGTGCATGGCAGCAGTTGGGAAAGAGGGAGCCCAGGGGGCAGCAGCGCCAGCATGAACTACTGGGCTAACAGCGTGCACGATTAGTCTTACTGACCTGGGTCTGCTCTGTATCAGCTGGTGGCTGTGAATCGAATAAAAGCTTCTCCAATAAGCGTACGGTACCGCAGTTTATTTTGCTTTGCTCTTACCCTCATCAGCATTCCTGACAGCAATTCTCCTTCCTCTGGATAGGATCAGGGTCTTGGACACGGTCAGCTTCACTTGGCTGCAGCCCTGGTCACAGAAGGATGCTCCCAAACCTGGGTGTCGATGGATTCTCTCCTCCCACAGTTCCTTAGTGTCTCTCTCAGTTTCACCCTAAGATGGAGGATCCTTCACTTCTTTTCCAGGCTTGTAACTCCACCCCCTGAGAGTTTTTTTAACATCAGATGAATCTAGGAATGCAGCCTATTTTAGCTATACTTAGGAAACAGTGGCATCTTGTGGCCAAACAGCAGAATGTCAGTGCAGATCATTTAACTCCATTTACACAAACACAGAGTTCACACAATGAGAGCTGTTTCCCCATCTCACAAGTAAAACAATGTATGAAGGTAACCCATGAAGACAAAAAACATGTTCCATGAACAATTTAGCCACTTGGCCAGCATATAGGAGACCAGACAAGGGTATGAAATGGGCCATCTTTGAGAATATATCGGTGACCACCCAGATTACGATGAAAACAGAGGAAGAATGAAAGTGTGTGATGAAACCCATGAAAATATGCCGCCACAGAACCTTGAGCACAGACAATGGGAGAAAGAGTCAAGGCGGTTTTTGTCTCTGAGATTTATTATGCGCACAGGTAGAGCAGACGGCAACAATATCCTGAACATCCTTAGAAAAAATAAGCCACCAATAGTAATAATAAAATACTAATAGGACTTTATTATAAACCACCTAATATACCAGAGTCCACAGAAAATCTACTTCTAAATGAAATAGACGAGGCGGCAAAACATAATGAGATCGTTATTATGGGGGATTTCAGCTACCCAGATATAGACTGGGAAACTGAAACCTGTATATCTCATAAAGGAAACAGGTTCTTGGAAATAACCAAAGACAATTACCTTTCCCAACTGGTTCAGGACCCGACTGGAGGGACGGCCATACTGGACTTAGTATTAACCAATAGACCTGACAGAACAACAGATGTGCAGGTTGGGGGACACCTGGGAAATAGTGACCATAATATAATAACCTTCCAACTGTCATTCAAAAGAGTGTTTCTTCAGGGAGGAACAAAAATACCAAACTTCAAAAAAGCAAAATTTAGTCAACTAAGACAGGCCATAGGCCTAACTAACTGGGACAAAGTCCTCAAAAATAAAAATACAGCCACAAAATGGGATATTTTAGAAAGCATCCTAATATCGACTTGTGAGAGGTACATACCTTATGGGAATAAAAGGTTAAGGAACAAGAAAAAACCAATGTGGATAAATAGAGCTGTAAAGAAAGCAATAAATGACAAACAGAAAGCATTTAAATCACTAAAACAGGAGGGGAGCGAGGAAGCATTGAAAAACTATAAGGAAAAAAATAGAATATGTAAAAGACAAATAAAAACAGCCAAACTAGAGACCGAGAGATTAATTGCCAAAGAGAGTAAAACTAACCCTAAAATGTTCTTTAATTATATAAATGGTAAAAAGTATAAACCTGAAGGTGTCGGCCCCTTACAGAGTAATGAGGGGGGAGTTGCAGAGAGCGATGAGGAGAAAGCAAAGCTACTAAATATCTTTTTCTCCACTGTATTCACTGAGGAAAATAAACTGTCAGATGAAATGCAGAATATAAAAGTAAATTCCGCATTAAAAGTGCCCTGTCTGACCCAGGAAGACGTAGAGCTGCGTCTTAAAAAGATTAAAATAGACAAATCGCCAGAACCGGATGGCATACACCCCCATATCCTAAGAGAATTAAGTAAGGTAAGTTTAACATCTGTCGTGGGTAAACTATTTGAGGGTTTTCTAAGAGATGCTATCTTGGAGTACCTCAATGAAAATAAGCAAGTAACTCCATATCAGCATGGCTTCATGAGGGATCGGTCATGTCAAACCAATTTAATCAGTTTCTATGAGGAGGTAAGTTCTAGACTGGACCGCGGTGAATCAATGGATGTCGTATATCTGGACTTCTCCAAAGCATTTGACATGGTACCACATAAAAGGTTAGTATATAAAATGAAAATGCTTGGCCTGGGAGAAAATGTCTGTATGTGGGTAAGTAACTGGCTCAGTGATAGAAAAGAGGGTGGTTATTAACGGCACATATTCAGATTGGGTCACTGTCACTAGTGGGGTACCACAGAGGTCAGTATTGGGCCCTATTCTTTTCAATATATTTATTAATGATCTTGTAGAAGGCTTGCATAGTACAATATCAATTTTTACAGATGACACTAAACTGTGTAAAGTAATTAACACAGAAGAGGACAGTACACTGCTACAGATGGATCTGGATAGACTGGAGACTTGGGCAGATGAGGTTTAACACTGACAAATGTAAGGTTATGCATATGGGAAGGAATAATGCAAGTCACCAGTACATACTAAATGGTAAAATATTGGGTAACTCTGACATGGAAAAGGACCTAGGAATCTTAGTGAACAGCAAACTAAGCTGTAGAAACCAATGTCAGACAGCTGCTGCAAAGGCCAATAAGATAATGGGTTGCATCAAAAGAGGCAGTGGCGTTGCTATAGGGGTCACAGCGGTTGCAGCTGCGACCGGGCCCCTAAGCCAGGGGGACCCCGAGGGACCCCTCTTGCCACTTGCATGGCCACACCGCCAATTAGCCAGGTGCGGCCAGGCCCTGGGCACAGATGGGGGCGGAGGCGGGGCACAGAGAGATGAGCGCTTCCATACAGATGCCTGTATTGTACTGCGGGGCAGGGGAGGGAGAGGCGTCTCCCCTGCCCGTTCCTCCTCTGCCCGTTCGTCGCGCCGCCTTAGCCGTACAGCGTGGGACACAAGCCGGAAGAGGCCTGCATCGCATCGCTGCCAGCCTGATGGAGGTAAGTATTAGTGTTAATTTTTTTTTTATTGTAGCAGTCAAGGACCGGAGCTCTATTGGGGGCACTGGGGGCATTTTTAGGGGCACATGGGGGCACTGGGGGCATTTTTACTGGCACATGGGCACACTGGGGGCATTTTTACTGGCACATGGCATTTTTACTGGCACTGGGGGCATTTTTCTGGCACATGGGGGCACGGGGGCATTTCTTACTGGCACATGATTTTGGGGGGGGATCAATGGGGGGAACTTCTGGTGCATTATTGGGGCATTTCTTACTGGCACATTGGAAGCATTATTACTTCTGGGGCACAGTGGGGACATTAGTACTGTTGGGGGCACTATTACTAACAAGTGTACTCTGGCATAGAATTATTAGTTGGGACTTTGGGAGCACTATTACTGTGGGGGGCACCTTGGCACAGTATCAGCGCAGTTATTTTTGGGGGACGTTATGTTTACACTATTACTGTCAGGGACACTATTTGCTGGGCGCAGTTATTTTAGGACACTGTGTGCCAATAATTTTTGAAGGGCACTATCTGTGTGGTACTAGTGGCACAGTACTGGGGGTGGTAGGATGATTTGTCCAGAAGACGGGAGGATGATGGAAAAGTAGTAAACTAAGATTTTTTTTCTGTCAAACTGCAGAGATGAGAAATGGCTGAAAAATGGTGTCTGGTCTGAAAGGAGAAGATGACGAAAGAGAAGATCTACATCAGAGGAGACGTCACTGGATGTAAGAGGTATGGGGAGCTGCATTCACACGAACGTTGTGTTTTGCAGTCTGCAGATTGTGGATCCGCAAAAAAAGGATGATCTCTATGGCATCCTTTTTTTTGCAGATCCACTGTAACAATGCCTATCCTTGTCCGCAAATGGACAAAAATAGGAATGGACATACAGATGCGGACAGCACACAGTGTAAGTGAATGGGTCCGCATCTGAGCCGCAAAATATGCAGATCGGAGGCCGCAAACACAACTGTGGTGTGAATGTAGCCTTACCCTGTATGTTTTGTAGTGATACACGTAATGTTAGGAGGGAAAATGTTAGGGTGAGAATTTGGCATGGGGGGGGGTTCAATTTTTGACTTGGCCGGCAGAAAAGCTAGGTGCACCAGTGCTGGGGGGGGGGGGGCAAGCTGAACTCTTGCACCAGGGCCCATGAGCCTTTAGCTACGCCCGGAAAAGAGGCATATAGTCCTGCCACTTTACAAATCACTAGTCAGACCACACATGGAGTACTGTGTACAGTTCTGGGCTTCTGTGAACAAGGCAGACATAGCAGAGCTGGAGAGGGTTCAGAGGAGGGCAACTAAAGTAATAACTGGAATGGGTGGACTACAGTACCCAGAAAGATTATCAAAATTAGGCTTATTCACTTTAGAAAAAAGACGACTGAGGGGAGATCTAATAACTATGTATAAATATATCAGAGGTCAGTACAGAGATCTCTCCCATGATCTATTTATCCCCAGGACTGTGACTGTGACGAGGGGCCATCCTCTGCGTCTGGAGGAAAGAAGGTTTGTAGACAAACATAGAAGAGGATTCTTTACGGTAAGAGCAGTGAGACTATGGAACTCTCTGCCTGAGGAGGTGGTGATGGTAAGTTCACTAAAAGAGTTCAAGAGGGGCCTGGATGTATTTCTGGAGTGTAATAATATTACAGGTTATAGTTACTAGAGATGGGTCGTTGATCCAGTGGAGATAAAAGAAAAGAAGCGAGATAAATTCCTCCGTGATAAGCAGGATTTCGATACAGGTAAGATCTTTGACTGGTTCAGTAGGAGGAAGCATTTTAAGAAGAGGCAGCCCCGTCGGGGTAAATCTGAATATTGGACTACAGACTCTGATTCCAGTGTGTCTGATGAAATGGGATCAGGTAATAACGGACTTTCCTCAGTAGAAAAAAATCGTACCCCTTTAGAAGTCGCACCAGAAGGGGGAGAGGTAAGAGACGGAGGAATAAATCAACCAGTAAGGAGATTGTTCCGGAGGAGGAAGCAAGTCTCTTGGAGAAATTAACTGCTTCACGCCTAGTCAAGAACACCTGCGTTGCTGTGCCTAATGAACCCTTATCTGAGAATACAGTGGTGAACCTCACTGACCATGTGTTCTAATCTGACTGCCTGTCTGTTTTGAATAAGGGTCTGGGTTTCAGCCTGGTTGAACATTTTGATCCAGTTATGTTTGAGGTTGATATGTTTAGAGCTTCTAGGAAACTTAATTTACATAGGATGTATTGTAATGTGGAGGGTAAAGGAAAAGGAGTTAAGAGAGAAGGGGAAATACCCACTAAGCCTGTACCCCAGGGTTTTAGTATAGATACTGAATATGATGACTTGGAGAAGGAGTGCTTATTGTTTCTAGCTAGCACCGAGACACAGTTAGTGGATAGTGAGAATACAGCAGAGGAGGTTGGAGGTTTTTTCGGGTGGCACACGCTCTAGTTTCTGCCCCCCCAACCGACCCCCCCCCCCCCCTGCTGGGAGCAGCATTGACATTTTTGTCACCAAGTTATGAAAGAAGTGAAAGCTATTGTTTACCCTAGCAGGGACTCCAATATCACTGCTGGTGAGAAACAAGCGCTCGTTTGGTTACAATCGTGTGACGATATAGTGGTGAAACCAGCGGACAAGGGGGGTAATGTAGTTATAATGACAAGGGATTACTATATGTAAGAGGCTATGAGACAATTGGAAGATACCACTGTTTATGAAAACCTCCCAATCAGAGGCGTAGCTAGAGGTTCAGCACAGGGGGGGCGAAACATACTTGAGTGGGCCCCCCACTTGGCTTCCCAAACGCACGTTTCCAACTTCACAGGCACATACTACTAGTTGTGGTTATAATATTGTATTAGAAAGATTACTATATAAACTGCTAGATCATCTATGCTGCTAAGTACAGTACAATAGACTTTCTACATACCCTACTCTAAATACTCTACCACATAATGCAGTGAAATATAGGAGTAATAGGAGTAAAAAACAAGAGGACTCCTATGTTAAAGGAAACCTGTCCACAGTTTTTACATCACTAAACTAACAGTCCCCTGCCCCCATCAGACCTCAGATCATCAGAATGTGCCCCCCATCAGACCTCAGATCAGTGTATTGTGCCCCACCAGACCTCAGATCAGCGTATTGTGCCCCATCAGACCTCAGATCAGCAGAATATGCCCCCATCAGACCTCACATCAGCCTACTGTGCCCCCATCAGACCTCAGATCAGCGTATTGTGCCCCATCAGACCTCACATCAGCCTACTGTGCCCCCATCAGACCTCACATCAGCGTATTGTGCCCCATCAGACCTCAGATCAGCGTATTGTACCCCATCAGACCTCAGATCAGCAGAATGTGCCCCCATTAGTCCTCACATCAGCCTACTGTGCCCCCATCAGACCTCAGATCAGCGTATTGTGCCCCCATCAGACCTCCGATCAACAGAATGTGCCCCCATCAGACCTCAGATCAGCGTATTGTGCCACATCAGACCTCAGATCAGCATATTGTGCCCCCATCAGACCTCAGATCAGCAGAATGTGCCCCCATCAGACCTCAGATCAGCGTATTGTGCCCCATCAGACCTCAGATCAGCGTACTGTGCCCCCATCAGACCTCAGATCAGCGTACTGTGCCCCCATCAGACCTCAGATCAGCGTACTGTGCCCCCATCAGACCTCAGATCAGCGTATTGTGCCCCATCAGACCTCAGATCAGCGTATTGTGCCCAATCAGACCTCAGATCAGCGTACTGTGCCCCCATCAGACCTCAGATCAGCAGAATGTGCCCCCATCAGACCTCACATCAGCCTACTGTGCCCCCATCAGACCTCAGATCAGCGTATTGTGCCCCCCACCAGACCTCAGATCAGCGTATTGTGCCCCCATCAGACCTCAGATCAGCGTATTGTGCCCCCCATCAGACCTCACATCAGCGTATTGTGCCCCCATCAGACCTCAGATCAGCTTAATGTGCTCCCATCAGACCTCAGATCAGCGTATTGTGCCCCCATCAGACCTCATATCAGCAGACTGTGCCCCCATCAGACCTCATATCAGCCTACTGTGCCCCTATCAGACCTCAGATCAGCGTATTGTGCCCCCATCAGACCTCAGATCAGCAGACTGTGCCCCCATCAGACCTCATATCAGCAGGACTGTGCCCCCATCAGACCTCATATCAGCAGACTGTGCCCCCATCAGACCTCATATCAGCCTACTGTGCCCCTATGAGACCTCAGATCAGCATATTGTGCCCCCATCAGACCTCAGATCAGCGTATTGTGCCCCCATCAGACCTCAGATCAGCAGACTGTGCCCCCATCAGACCTCATATCAGCCTACTGTGCCCCTATCAGACCTCAGATCAGCGTATTGTGCCCCCATCAGACCTCAGATCAGCAGACTGTGCCCCCATCAGACCTCATATCAGCAGACTGTGCCCCCATCAGACCTCATATCAGCCTACTGTGCCCCTATCAGACCTCAGATCAGCCCACCCAGCCACATAGGATTAAAATAAAAAACTTTACTTACCTGTTCTGCACTGTGGCTGCCCTCCAGTCCAGCGGTCCACTCTCTTCCCTGGCCAAATGTGCCACGCAGCGTCAGGTCATAGTGCGCGCCGGCCAGGGAAGAGAGTGGAGCACCGGACCGGAGGGCAGCCGCAGCACAGGACAGGTAAGAAAGGTTTTTATTTTAACCTTATGTGGCTGGGTGGGCTGATCTGAGGTCTGATGGGGGTCCCTATATACAAGTGAGCGCTTCCATAATGGAAGCGCTCACTTGTATTCGCCTTATTTACATATTTAAAGGGCCCGCCCGGTATTTGCACTGGGCGGCCCACTTTTTCAAAATATCGTGCGGCCCACCAGGCAAATGCCCGGTCCGGCAGATGGCCAGTCCGGGCCTGCAACTATACCTAGAGCAGCACGTCCCAGGCCAGGCTGATTGTACTAAGGCCATCCCTGCTGGGCCCCCCAGAGGCACTGGGCCCGGAGCCGTCGCCCCCCCCTCTCCCCCCGGTGGCTACGCCTCTGCCTCTCACTACATGTGCTCCCACCTCACTGTCATCATTGGTAGATGCATGCCTACAGGAGTCCACAGCAGACATCTCTTCCAAGTATGTGCTGGCCTGTAACTGTCCTCAAAAAGCTCATCCTCGCTGAAAAGAGGAGCAGAGCTGGTGACATACATTATTTGGCTAGTAGAAGGAGCAGCAAAAGCAAGAGGCAGGTTCAGGACAGGTGAGGGTAAAGAGGCAGGTCCCAGGACATGCCAAGTAGGCTTGGTGTCAGAGGAACCACATATTACTGGCTGTGTGTATCTGTTGTCACTTGGGATGATGTTGCAGAGTGAGTCAACCATTCCAGTACAACTGGATTGTTGGTCAAAACACGACCACTGGATGACAGTTGCAGCTCTGGCTTGCTTCTGGGGCTGCTACCACACACCCTGGGTAGCAGCCACCCCCTTCTTCTGCTGCTACTTGTGCTGGCTACAGCAACATTTTTGCGACTGCTCATTCCTTTGGAGGGCCCATGCAACTGTCTTTTGGCCATAGTGTACAATAACTGTATTAGTAAAGTATTGGATCAACTATGAATTTCACAGCAGTTGAACAAGATGTACACGGTGAATACACTCAACCTGCAGTCTCCCTGCTGTCTCCCTACACTCTGTGTACAGTCTCAAAAAACTCTCCCTACAATCTCCCTGCACTCTCCTTATCCAATATTCTTTTTTTAAACCGTTTTCATTCAATACTGTCCCTAGTGCATGAGCGCTTGCCACATCTCTCCCTATGTTCAGTTCACAGTGAAATGGTGAAGACCACACAGGGTGAGGTTTCTATAGGGCTGTGACATCACAGTCGGATGTCTAACAGCTGATTGACTGGCTGCACGGCATTATGGGTGATCTCATGTAACCGGGCTTCTTACTTTCACTGTCTAACACATGCAGCCCCCTTTTTAGAAAAAAACGATTCATTACCACGAAGTGCGAGGAAATTCGGATTCAAGGCAAATCAAATTTTTCCTAAACTTCGAATCAAATTCCACTTCGGATGCCTCTTTTCAATCAATTCTAGTTAAAATTATATTCAGCGGACAAAGTGTGGAATAATTATGTTCAGAGAATAGATTGTAGTATAATTATATTCAGGGACACAATGTGATATAATTATTTTTGGAGTGTGGCATATTTACAGGACAAAGTGTGGTATAATTACATGTACAGGATTTAGTGTGGTATAATTATATTCTGGGGACACAGTAAGGGTTTCTAACCGTCCAGAAATTTCTGGACAGTCTGTAAAAATAAGTAACTTTTTCCCTGTGTCCATGAAACAAAATAGATACTTGACTAGATTATTGTGTTGGTAACTCGTAATTTTATAGCTCACAGTAAGTCCTGGTAATGAGTTCTTATCATTAGGTTGAGTAATAGACATACAGTGCCTTGCGAAAGTATTCAGCCGCCTGGAACTTTTCAACCTTTTGCCACATTTCAGGCTTCAAACAAAAAGATATAACATTTTAAATTTTTGGTGAAGAATCAACAACAAGTGGGTCACAATTGTGGAGTGGAACGAAATTTATTGGATCATTTACACTTTTTTTGTAATAATAATGCCTTTGAATCCAGAGGAAAAAAAAGACTGGTTTGCATTTCCCACTTATAAAAGCAGAGATAATACGCGAGTTTGAGCGTTCGCGTGTTTGACTTTTAAGTGTGTGGTTGAATTAAGTGTGTGACTTTAGATTGCGTGAGGGAGTATCTGTGAGAGCTAATTTATTTGTTGCATTGCTGAGTGGCTGTGCCTGACTTTATTGTACTCTGAACCAAGTCAGAGCAGAGCAGTGTAGTCTTGCTTATACACTGTGACTTACTGTTGTTGCTGCTGGTTTATTGCATAGCAGCTAAGAGTAAACGTGATTGCACTATTTTTTTTTTCTTTTCTTTCTCTTCCTTCTCCAGGGTGCTGCACAGGTGAGTAATTAGGGTGTGGCTATCTAATTAGGAGAAGTTAAATAGCCAGTCTTGTGGGCAGTTCAGTCCTTTGAATCCAGAGGAAAAAAAAGACTGGTTTGCATTTCCCACTTATAAAAGCAGAGATAATACGCGAGTTTGAGCGTTCGCGTGTTTGACTTTTAAGTGTGTGGTTGAATTAAGTGTGTGACTTTAGATTGCGTGAGGGAGTATCTGTGAGAGCTAATTTATTTGTTGCATTGCTGAGTGGCTGTGCCTGACTTTATTGTACTCTGAACCAAGTCAGAGCAGAGCAGTGTAGTCTTGCTTATACACTGTGACTTACTGTTGTTGCTGCTGGTTTATTGCATAGCAGCTAAGAGTAAACGTGATTGCACTATTTTTTTTTTTCTTTTCTTTCTCTTCCTTCTCCAGGGTGCTGCACAGGTGAGTAATTAGGGTGTGGCTATCTAATTAGGAGAAGTTAAATAGCCAGTCTTGTGGGCAGTTCAGTCCTTTGAATCCAGAGGAAAAAAAAGACTGGTTTGCATTTCCCACTTATAAAAGCAGAGATAATACGCGAGTTTGAGCGTTCGCGTGTTTGACTTTTAAGTGTGTGGTTGAATTAAGTGTGTGACTTTAGATTGCGTGACTTCAGCTTCGGGAACTTTAAAAGGGAATACAGTAAGTCTGTCCATATCATTGTATTGTATTTTTTCGCTTTTGCTTGTGTAATCCCCATTAGAATGGCTTCCATCATTGACAGCGCAGTCCAGTGCACATCTTGTCTAATGTATGCCGTCCTGGAACAGCCGTTTAAGGGTGCATATATTTGTTCAAAATGTGAGCAAATTGTCCGCTTGGAATCGCACATCGTGTATCTAAGCGGGCGAATTTCAACGCTGAGAAGCACTGACAATTTGGAAAAGAGTTTGCTGCTCAGTGAGCAAGCACTCTATGGGGTAGATGTGGGGGAGGGTGGTAGTGAGGAGGCACAGGAAAGTGAGGTAGCTAGCTGGGTAACAGTTAGAAAGCAGGTTAGAGGGAAAAGTGCCAGGGAGGCTAGCCCTGATCTGACACACCCCAACAAGTTTGCAAGTTTGGCAGATGAGGGGGATGTTACTTCAGGGAGAGCACTGCTGCAGCCGGACACTTCCTCTGCCAGTCAGGGGAATGTCAGCTCCAGTAAGCAGGGGGCCAGGAGAGCAGGGCAGGCCAGACAGGTGCTGGTAGTGGGCGACTCCATTATTAGGGGTACAGAGAGGGCAATCTGTCACAAAGACCGGGATCGTCGGATGGTGTGCTGCCTTCCAGGCGCTCGAGTTCGGCACATCGTGGATCGGGTTGACAGATTACTGGGAGGGGCTGGAGAAGATCCAGCAGTCATGGTCCATATCGGTACCAATGACAAAGTTAGAGGTAGGGGGAGTGTCCTTAAAAATGATTTTAGGGATCTAGGGCATAAGCTTAGGGCAAGGACCTCCAAGGTAGTGTTTTCCGAAATACTGCCTGTACCACGAGCCACACAAGAAAGGCAGCGGGAGATTAGGGAGGTAAACAAGTGGCTCAAGAACTGGTGTAGGAAGGAGGGGTTTGGGTTCCTGGAGAACTGGGCCGACTTCTCTGTCGGCTACAGGCTCTACCGTAGGGATGGGCTGCACCTCAATGGGGAAGGGGCAGCTGTTTTGGGGGAGAAGATGGCTAGAAGGCTGGAGGAGTGTTTAAACTAGGGACTGGGGGGGAGGGTAACTACATAATAGGAGGGGAAGATAGTGCAGATAGAGACCTGGGGCAAGGTAATGGAACTGGGGGAGGAATGGAAGGAGGAACTAGAACAGATCAGAAGGAAAGGTGTAGGGTAAGAAATATACACCAACCTCTTAATTGTTTGTACACTAATGCCAGAAGCCTAGCTAATAAAACTGGTGAACTGGAATTAGTGATGTGTGAGGAGGACTATGACATAGTGGGAGTAACTGAGACATGGCTGGATGATAGCTATGACTGGGCAGTTAACGTACAGGGTTACAATCTTTTTAGAAAGGATCGTCAAAACCGGAGAGGGGGAGGGGTCTGCCTTTATGTAAAGTCATGCCTAAAGCCCACACTCCGGGAAGATATAAATGAGGGACATGAAGATGTGGAGTCACTGTGGGTAGAAATAAATGGAGCCAAAAACAATAATAAAATACTACTAGGGGTTTATTATAAACCACCCAATATATCAGAGACCACAGAAAATCTACTTCTAAATGAAATAGACGAGGCGGCAAATCATAATGAGGTTGTTATTATGGGGGACTTCAACTACCCAGATATAGACTGGGAAACTGAAACCTGTACATCTCATAAAGGAAACAGGTTCTTGGAAATAACCAAAGACAATTACCTTTCCCAACTGGTTCAGGATCCCACTAGAGGGACGGCCATACTGGACTTAGTATTAACCAATAGACCTGACAGAACAACAGATGTGCAGGTCGGGGGACACCTGGGAAACAGTGACCATAATATAATAACCTTCCAATTGTCATTCAAAAGAGCGTTTCTTCAGGGAGGAACAAAAATACCAAACTTCAAAAAAGCAAAACTTAGCCAACTAAGAGAGGCCATAGGCCTAACTAACTGGGACAAAGTCCTCAAAAATAAAAATACAGCCACAAAATGGGATATTTTTAAAAGCATCCTAATATCTAATTGTGAGAGGTACATACCATATAGGAATAAAATAATAAGAAACAAGAAAAAACCAATGTGGATAAATAGAACTGTAAAGAAAGCAATAAATGACAAAAAAAAAGCATTTAAATCACTAAAACAGGAGGGGAGTGAGGAAGCATTGAAAAACTATAAGGAAAAAAATAGAATATGTAAAAGACACATAAAAACAGCCAAACTAGAGACCGAGAGATTAATCGCCAAAGAGAGTAAAACTAACCCTAAAATGTTCTTCAATTATATAAATACTAAAAAGTATAAACCTGAAGGTGTGGGCCCCTTACAGAGTAATGAGGGGGGAGTAGCAGAGAGCGATGAGGAGAAAGCGAAGCTGCTAAATAACTTTTTCTCCACTGTATTCACTGAGGAAAATAAAATGTCAGATGAAATGCAGAGTATAAAAGTAAATTCCCCTTTAAAAGTGCCCTCTCTGACCCAGGAAGAGGTGCAGCAACGTCTTAAAAATATTAAAATAGACAAATCACCAGGACCGGATGGCATACACCCCCGTATCCTAAGAGAATTAAGTAATGTAATCGACAGACCCTTATTTCTGATATTTAAGGACTCTATACTGACGGGGAGTGTTCCACAGGATTGGCGCATAGCAAATGTGGTGCCAATATTCAAAAAGGGTCCAAAAACAGAGCCTGGAAACTATAGGCCGGTAAGTTTAACGTCTGTTGTGGGTAAACTGTTTGAAGGTTTTCTGAGAGATGCTATCTTGGAGTACCTCAATGAAAATAAGCAAATAACTCCATATCAGCATGGCTTCATGAGGGATCGGTCATGTCAAACCAATTAAATCAGTTTCTATGAGGAGGTAAGTTCTAGACTTGACCGCGGCGACTCAATGGATGTCATATATTTGGACTTCTCCAAAGCGTTTGACACTGTACCACATAAAAGGTTAGTATA
>ONZH01022871.1:0-37473 GCA_900303285.1 Rhinella marina | reverse complement strand
GAATGGGTGGACTACAGTACCCATAAAGATTATCAAAATTAGGCTTATTCACTTTAGAAAAAAGACGACTGAGGGGAGATGTAATAACTATGTATAAATATATCAGAGGTCAGTACAGAGATCTCTACCATGATCTATTTATCCCCAGGACTGATTGTGACAAGGGGACATCCTCTGTGTCTGGAGGAAAGAAGGTTTGTACACAAACATAGAAGAGGATTCTTTACGGTAAGAGCAGTGAGACTATGGAACTCTCTGCCTGAGGAGGTGGTGATGGTAAGTTCACTAAAAGAGTTCAAGAGGGGCCTGGATGCATTTCTGGAGGGTAATAATATTACAGGTTATAGTTACTAGAGATGGGTCGTTGATCCAGGGAGTAATTCTGATTGCCTGATTGGAGTTGGAAAGGATTTTTTTCCCCTAAAGTGGGGAAAATTGGCTTCTACCTCACAGGGGTTTTTTTTGCCTTCCTCTGGATCAACTTGTAGGAAAACAGGCCGAACTGGATGGACAGATGTCTTTTTTCAGCCTTATAACCTATGTTACTATGTTACTATGTTACTTCATGCTGAGCAGTGAGTTTTTCAGCAGACAAAGCAGCGGGATGGTGATGCTGATAATGGCGGCATCGCCGCTGACCATCTGTGTTGACTCCTCAAAGTTGCTTAACACCTGACAGATATCAGACATCCACGTCCACTCCTCATTGTAGACTTGAGGAAGCTGACTAACCAGACTACCAGTTCTCGTGGGAGTTGTCATATCGCAGTCTACAATCGCTCTGCGCTGCTGGTAAATCCTGGCTAACATGTGTAATGTGGAATTCCATCGCGTGGGCACGTTGCACAACAGTCGGTGAGCTGTCAGTTGTAAGCGCCATTGCACTACCCTGAGAGTGGCAGCATCTGTGGTTGACTTGCGGAAATGCGCACAGATGCGTCGCACCTTGGTGAGCAAATCAGACAAATTGGGGTAGGTCTTAAGGAACCGCTGAACCACGAGATTGAACATGTGGGCCAGGCATGGCACATGTATGAGTCTGCCGAGTTGCAGAGCCGCCACCAGGTTACGCCCGTTGTCACACACAACCATGCCTGGTTTGAGCTTCAGCGGCGCCAACCAAAGATCGGTCTGCGCCGTGATGCCCTGTAACAGCTCTTGGGCGGTGTGCCTCTTGTCACCTAAGCTCAGCAGTTTCAGCACCGCCTTTTGGCGCTTACCCACGGCAGTGCTGCTGCGCCTAGAGCTACCGACTGAAGGCGCTGTGCTCATGGATCGTAATTGAGAGGAGGAGAGGTTGGAGGAAGAGGTATAATAAGTCTGAGAAACCGTGACCGAGGTAGGCCCCACAATCCTCGTTGTGGGCAGTACATGAGCGGCCCCAGGGTCAAACTCGTTCCCAGCCTCCACCAAGTTAACCCAATGTGCCGTCAGGGAGATATAGTGTCCCTGCCCGCCAGCACTTGTCCACGTTTCCGTGATTAGGTGGACCTTCTCAGTAACCGCGTTGGTCAGGGCACGGATGATGTTCTCTGACACATGCTGGTGTAGGGCTGGGACGGCACATTGGGAAAATAGTGGCGGCTGGGGACCAAGTACCGAGGGACAGCTACCGCCACCAGGTTGCGGAAAGCCTCAGTCTCTACCAGTCTATAGGGCAGCATCTCCAGGCCCAACAATTTGGAGATGTGGACGTTTAGGGCTTGTGCATGTGGGTGGGTGGAATTGTATTTGCGCTTGCGCTCAAATGTCTGCTGCAAAGACAGCTGAACGCTGCGCTGGGACACATTGTTGGAGGTTGTGGAGAATCGTGCAGGTGAAGGGGTGGTTGTAAGGCGGGAGGCGCTCGTGCCGGGGTCCTGGGCGGCGGGTTGACTCGCCGAGCCAGCATGTGACACAGGGGAAGGGGCAGTGGTGTGACCCACAGGAGATGAACAGCCTTGGTTCCACTGAGTCGGGTGTTTAGCACATGCGCATGCTGGTAGTGGTTAGGCTGGTAGTGGTGGCTCCCCTGCTGATCCTGGTGTGGCACAGGTTGCACACCACAGTCCATCGGTCATCCTCACTTTCTTTAAAACACCTCCAGACTTGCGAACATCTAGGCCTCGGCACGGGAGCTTCAATCCATGAAACAGTTGCTGATCTACCTGCTCTGGCCCTGCTTCTCCCTTTGGCCACCCCACTGCCTCTTCCAACCTGTTCTGGTGCTGCACTTGCCTCCCCCCTCAGAAGCACTGTCTTGAGTTGGCTTACCAACCCAGCTCGGGTCAGTCACCTCATCATCCACCAGCTCTTCCTCCGATTCCTCACTCTGCTCCCCCCTTGGACTTACTGCCCTGACAACAACGTCAATGTCTGACAACCGTGTATCATCATCATCCTCATCATCCGACACCTCTTGACGCACTACTTGCACTAAGTCCACACTCTGGGAAGGGTCCTGAAAAGAGTTCCTGGGAGTATGCCGGATCTGAATCCATATTTTCCATGGGGGGCTAGGCTGGGGGAAGGAGGTTGAGCTGGAGGAGCCAGAGGTCTACTCCCTTGGCTAGCGTGGGTGGACTGCGTGGAAGACTGGGTGGTCAATAAATTACTGGACACTTTATCCGCTATCCACGTCATCACCTGTTCGCACTGTTGTGGTTTCAATAGTGCTGTACCACGTGACCCTGTAAGTTGCGAGATGAAGCTAGGGAGCGAACCTCTGCAGCGTTCCACTGCTCCCTCATCAGCAGGTACTGTGTCACCCTGCCCAGGACCACGGCCTCTGCCTCCCTACATCACTTCGACGCCCACGTCCTCGTCCTCGACCCTTAGCCCTTGGGTTCAACATTTTGTGTATTCACTAAACTGTAGAATTAATATCTGAGGCCAAAACCGTTATCAGTAGACTGTAGAATTACTATCTGAGGCCAAAAACGTATTCTCTAGACTGAGGCCAGTGTACCGCACACCACACAATTTTTCACTGGACTGTATTAAGTGTATCTGAGAGAAAAAAACGTATTCTCTGGACTGCTGCTAGTGTACCGCACAACAGACAATTTTTCACTGGACTGTAGTATATATAAGTGAGAGAAAAAACATATTTTCTAGACTGCGGCTACTGTACCGCACACCACAGAATTGTTCACTGGACTGTAGTCACCGCCATGCTGTGTCAGGCTAAATTTTTGGGTGGTTCAGCTGCTATCTTAGTCTAACCAAGCCACTCTGGGGTTCACCGCCATGCTGTAAACTGCTATCTTAGTCTTAACAAGTCATCCTGGGGTTCACCCCATGCTGTAAACTGCAATCTCAGTCAAACTTTGTAATTTAGGGGTTCACCACCAAGGTGTGCTAGACTACAATTTTAGCGGGTTCACCTGCAATCTCAGTCACAGACTGTCATTCAGGGGTGCACCACCATGCTTTTTTAAACCATTTGTTTCTGAGGGTCACCTCCAGGCTCTCACCCACGATTTTTTGGAGGCTCGCCACTACACTGTAGGCCAAAATTGTCTTGAGGGTCACCGGCGGCCTCTCCCCCACAACTTCAAGGAGGGTTACTACCAGGCCCTGGCGAACAAACATTGTCTTGAGGGGCACTAAAAGGCTCTGCACCCACCCACGTGTGGAGACTAATCGGTGGGTGCAGTGTGCGTCTTAGCCCGTCTAGAATTAGGAAAGCTGGGCACTGTGCTTGGAAGTCTTTGTGTCTGCCGTGGACAGGGTGGGTGGGTGTTGGGTGTGTGTTTGCCCGTCTGGGATGGGGAGAGCTGGGCACTGTGCTGGGAGAACTTTGTGTACGCTGTGGACTACTTGGTGGGTGCGGGGAGGGAGACGCTTATGGCTGCGTCCTGGGGCGGGGGATAGCACAGTAGTGCCAGCATGGGCAGTGGTATCACCCGCAGGCGGTGATGGACCTTCGTTGCACCTAGTTTTGTGCTTTACTAACATGTGATGGGCATGTGCCTTGCCCATCTTGGTCTGGGTCAGCACAGTTGTCTTGAGGGTCACCACCAGGCTGTTGCCCAGAATTTGCCGTAATGGTACGATTAGGCAGCCTCAGAGGCATCCATGCATGCTGCCCCTGCTGTTTACTGTCCATTTCCGTGGTGTTTCCATCATTTTCTGAGGTTTCCAGGTTTACACGCAACCTTCCCTGTGCAGAGCTTTGGTCCCCTGAAAAAAAATGCTCGAGTCTCCCATTGACTTCAATGGGGTTCGTTATTCGAAACGAGCACCCGGGCATCGGGAAAAATTCGACTCGAATAACGAGCACCCGAGCATTTTAGTGCTCGCTCATCTCTACATGTAATAACAATCTGCTGCCGGCAAACAGTGATTCACTGTGGGGACGAGTGATGGCATAAGCGATCCCTCCTCCCTATACTGAGGAGGAGATCGCTACTAGCTAGCGAGCAGACAGTTGTTGGGAAGGAAGGCTTCCTTCCCAACAATCGCCTGCTTCATCTGCAGGTGTAATAGGACCGTTATGCTTAAGACCCTCCACCATTATTGTAGCCTGTCTCTGCACCCGTTCTCAATCATTATATAGCATTTATTAAAAATACATAAGATATATAGAAAACATTTTATGATGTTTCACATAAAGCATGCCTGACTTTGACTGACAATGATAAAAATAATAAATATCATATAGCAATACAAGCTCCAGTTTACGGTTTCTAACTTGCAAATTTATTGTAGCATGTGGCTCTATACCTGTAGCCTGCAATAATAATAACACAGTTCTTTATATAATGTAATTATATGGTACATTCATAACACTTACAGTACAATAGCAAATCAAAAGAATGACAAATATAATTCATCATAAAATTCTTTTTGGCTTGAGAAGAATGCTAATGGATTTCTAAAGAAGAAGTGACCATAAGAAATTGCTTTACTAGAGAATTATTTACAATACACTTCCAAGTCAATCCTGTAATTTTACAGTAGGCAAAATGTAATTTGAGACTGAAGTGCTAGTAGATTTTTTTTTTTACTGTAGTTGACATCTAATGCAATGTACAGTCCATTGTAAAGCAAAAGTCTTTTAGATTAAAATCTAACATTGACTATTTTAAATGTCTCAGAATGAGGTCAAGAGTATGCAAAATATACCACATTATTTGTTTTATAGCTTTTTTTATTTGCTACTCTTCTACCTTTAACAAATTGTGTATGCTCAATTGCTCAGCCATGTTGGAACATTCTTTGGAAGTATTTATGTTCGTTTCACATCTGCTGCACATAGATCCAGCTGCTGTGATCCGGCAGAAAATACTGGGAATTGACCAGACACATACTGCAGCATGCGGTGGTTGGTATCCGGTCAATTCACTGCATTTGTGTTGGATTGCCGTTGCATCTCCGCCGGACCCCATTATACTTAATAGGGCCGGCAGGCACTCTGTTTGTATCTGGCAAAGCTGGATCTGGAGAATTCCACGCAGCAGATGTGAAACTAGCCTTAAAAAGTTTTTCTAGGGGCAAAATAGTTCTTCAGTATCTGATCAATAAGGTCGAACACCCAGCACCTTCAATAATCACCTATTTGAAGAGGCCGCGGAGCTCTTCATGGCATTCTGAGCACAGTGCTTGGTATTGCATACCAGGCCAACTTACTTGAATCTGAATGAGCTGTGATTAGGCCATGCAACGCATGAATGTGATGTCACTGGCCTAAGCAGAAAACGTGGTGCTCACTGGAGTATCATGTCCTCTTCCAACCAATCAGATATTGAGTGAGTATACCATGTTTATATTTTACCATATATTTATTTTACACACCATGCATGTAGCAAATAAGTAAGAAAATATGTACCTTGATTCTGTGACTTTCTCTGGATTTGTTGTAGAAAATTTCTGCAGCAAATCTTGTGTATGTAAACCTATGGGTATGCTCAGTATAAGGTGAGCATTAGTGTTGAGTGAATCAAAGTTCATGAACTGGACTTCAATTTTTCACTGCAAAGCCAAATTTCCTCCTGCTACCTTTAAAACTTTTTTTTCCTGAAATGGCGGTACAACTAAAAAAAAAATACTTACATCTTCCATTTCAGAGCGAAGAGGCTGCCGTGGCCAACTTGCTTGAAGATCCCGTATGAAATCTTGTGCACTGTGACGTATGACGCCACCAGGCTGGCCGACATGATGACTTCATCACGTGCCAAGCAAGATTTCGCGCTGGATCTTCAAATAAGATGGCCGCGGTGGCCTCTTCGCGATCAAATGGGTGAGGTAAGTACAATTTACTTTTTTTTAACTTAGCAAAAACTAAAATGCTTTAATATAGATCTCAGATGTGATCAGCGATGAACGCGGCATCTGAGGGATTAAGTGACGGGGGCGGCATGATCGCCATTCTATGTCATCGCACATGCTATTTACAAAGAAATATGCTTCGTTATGTAGTAATTTGTCATGAAGCAAATTTTTTTGTAAAATTCGGCAAAGCAGCTGAATTGAATTGTAGAGAACTTTGCTCATCTCTAGTGAGCATGTCTGAAACATCCCAGTCAGCTGGTTTGTGAAGGGTAACCTACTTTTGCAGAATAAATAGTAGGATGCCTACAAGCCGCTGAATCTACTTTCTTTATACCATTACGTTACCAATTTAGAGCCTTCTATTGCCACTTTTAGCGGGGGGGGGGGGGATTTGGGGCACTATGGTGCTCCAAATGCTTTCTGTTCTGGCAAGAGGAAGCCTCATAGAAGGCAATTAGGATAAGGTATCTATGAGGTTAATCATGGAGGGAGAACTGTAAGTTTATTCTAAGAAACAACTAATTTTATATGCCTAGGGTTGGGGCTACATGACAACGTTGGATGCAGCACATGTCTCCCCATCAAAAAATATAATCTAGCTCTGTCTGAATCGCAATTAATAAAAGTGAATAGGGTCACATTGCTTTTAATAGACTTTAATTGACCGTAAACAGGTGCAATTTGCAAGGATAACTAGCAAGTTCACAAAGCATGCCATCACTTCATCTGACAACTCGCCCCCTAAATCTCCTTTTCACTAGCGTTCTTACTTTGCAGCATTGTTTGCTGTGTGTGAGAATTAACTGCATTACCAAAAGTAGTGTCACCTCTATTAACCTTTCCACAATTAGTCATGCTTCAGTTGCATATCACAGTTCACATTTTAATGTGGTGGCAGAAGTTTAAAAATATTTCATAAATGTGCATTTGCAATATATACAGTGTAAATGGATTAAACTTTACAGTTCTTTCATAAATAAGGAACAATTATTTTAATTTACAGAAGTTTTAAAATGCATACATGTGCTTATATAAAATGCCAAATTGCCAAAAAGACAGTTGTACTCCCCAGAGTTGTGTTTAATGTAATAGATGTACCATATTTTTTGCTTTATGAGAGGTACCCGATAATAAGATGCACTTACGTTTTAGAGGAGGAAAATAATAAAATTATTTTTCATCAGAACCACAATCAGACCCCCAATCTTCATCAGACCTCAGATCAGACCACCAATCTTCATCAGATCCTCAAATCAGACCCCCAATCTTTATCAAACCTCACATAGTAACATAGTAACATAGTTTATAAGGCCGAAAAAAGACATCTGTCAATCCAGTTCGGCCTGTTATCCTGCAAGTTGATCCAGAGGAAGGCAAAAAACCCCTGTGAGGTAGAAGCCAATTTTCCTCACTTTAGGGGAAAAATTCCTTCCTGACTCCAATCAGGCAATCAGAATTACTCCCTGGATCAACAACCCATCTCTAGTAACTATAACCTGTAATATTATTATACTCCAGAAATACATCCAGACCCCTCTTGAACTCTTTTAGTGAACTTACCATCACTACCTCCTCAGGCAGAGAGTTCCATAGTCTCACTGCTCTTACCGTAAAGAATCCTCTTCTATGTTTGTGAACAAACCTTCTTTCCTCCAGGCACAGGGGATGTCCCCTCATCACAGTCACAGTCCTTGGGATAAAAATATCATGGTAGAGATCTCTGTACTGACCCCTGATATATTTATACATAGTTATTAGATCTCCCCTCAGTCGTCTTTTTTCTAAAGTGAATAAGCCTAATTTTGATAATCTTTATGGGTACTGTAGTCCACCCATTCCAGTTATGAATTTAGTTGCCCTCCTCTGAACCCTCTCCAGCTCTGCTATGTCTGCTTTGTTCACAGGAGCCTTGAACTGTACACAGTACTCCATGTGTGGTCTGACTAGTGATTTGTAAAGTGGCAGGACTATGTTCTCATCACGGGCATCTATGCCTCTTTTGATGCAACCCATTATCTTACTGGCCTTGGCAGCAGCTGTCTGACACTGGTTTCTACAGCTTAGTTTGCTGTTCACTAAAAATCCTAGGTCGTTTTCCATGTCAGTGTTACCCAGTGTTTTACCATTTAGTATGTACTGGTGACTTGCATTATTCCTTCCTAAGTGCATAACCTTACATTTGTCAGTGTTAAACCTCATCTGCCACTTATTTGACCAAGCCTCCAATCTATCCAGATCCATCTGTAGCAGTGTACTGTCTTCTTCTGTGCTAATTACTTTACACAGTTTAGTGTCATCTGCAAAAATTGATATTTTACTGTGCAAGCCTTCTATAAGATCATTTATAAATATATTGAAGAGAATAGGGCCCAATACTGACCCCTGTGGTACCCCACTAGTGACAGTGACCCAATCCGAGTATGTGCCGTTAATAACCACCCTCTGTTTTCTACCACTGAGCCAGTTACTTACCCACATACAGACATGTTCTCCCAGGCCAAACATTCTCATTTTATATACTAACCTTTTATGTGGTACCGTGTCAAATGCTTTGGAGAAGTCCAGATATACGACATCCATTGATTTGCTGCGGTCAAGTTTAGAACTTACCTCCTCATAGAAAATTATTAAATTAGTTTGACATGACCGATCTCTCATGAAGCCATGCTGATATGGAGTTATTTGCTTATTTTCATTGAGGTACTCCAAGATAGCATCTCTTAGAAAACCTTCAAACAGTTTACCCACGACGGATGTTAAACTTACCGACCTATAGTTCCCGGGCTCTGTTTTTGGACCATTTTTGAATATTGGCACCACATTTGCTATGCGCCAATCCTCAGGAACACTCCCTGTCAGTATAGAGTCCTTAAATATCAGAAATAAGGGTCTGGCTATGACATTACTTAATTCTCTTAGGATACAGAGGTGTACGCTATCCGGTCCTGGCGATTTATCTATTTTAATCTTTTTAAGACGTCTCTGTACTTCTTCCTGGGTCAGACAGGGCACTTTTAATGGGGAATTTACTTTTCTATTCTGCATTTCTTCTGACAGTTTATTTGAATACAGTGAATACAGTGGAGAAAAAAATATTTAATAGTTTTGCTTTCTCCTCATCGCTCTCTGCAACTCCCCCTTCAATACTCTGGCCGACACCTTCAGATTTACTTTTTAATATTTATATAATTAAAGAACATTTTAGGTAGAGATGAGCGAATCTATTCGCCGCTTCGTAGATTCGTATCGAATTTTGGGAATTTTTCAGCTGCGAAGCGAATCCAAATATTAGGTGATTCGCTTAGCTTTTGTATGCATTCGTTACGTAGTGTGTCCTATAAATTATACGCTATTCTACGTATAATTTAGTTACTCTATACACTGTCGCGTACGAATTCAATTCAGCGATGCAGACTTTTCCCTGGTAGTTACTCTATACGCTGTTGCGTACGAATTCAATTCAGCGATGCAGACTCCTCCCTGGTAGTTCCGCCCCTTTCTCCAGCGCGGGAGGATGACGAGGCAACTCAGGAAATTAAGTTGCGCATTCGTGTGCCTCATCCCTTTTCCCCCCTTTTCAGGTTATTTGGGGAGCCCCTTGAAAGAGGGTTTTTTAAGGAACCTTTGCTGCTTTTTTTTTTACCCATTTGGATTACAATTTTACTTATGTGGATTACAAATTGCGACTGAGTTTGGGACTCTGCTCCAGTTCTATGACAAGCGTCAGAAGAAAAGAGACTTAAACGTGTCCGTGAGCATACTAGGTAGGTGATATTTAAAATTTTTATATTATACCTATAATAATGTATTTGCACTTTACCATATATATGTCTCGAATATTCGCTCTGCCTCTGAGGAGTGCACGCCGCGGCCTCTCTTCGTACGTGCCTGCGTATTACGTAATCGCTTAGACAATAGAACGCTGAGATTCGTAAGCTATTTGTACGCTCATGCGTACGTCTTCTAAGAAGTTGCGTACATTTTGTAAATGAACGTTCGTTATTAGTGAGCGAATGTTCGCTAATAGCACATAATAACTAGAGATGACCGAAGCGATTCGTCGATTCGTATCGAATCTTGGGATTTTTCAGCTGCGAAGCGAATCCGAATATTAGGTGATTCGCTTCGCTTTTGTACGCATCGCTACGTAGTTTGTCCGCTAAATTATACGCTATTCTACGTATAATTTAGTTACTCTATACGCCGTTGCGTAGACTCCTCCCTGGTACTTACTCTACACGCTGTTGCGTACAAATTCTATTCAGCGATGCAGACTCCTCCCTGGTAGTTCCGCCCACTTCTCCTGCGTGCGAGGAAGACGTGGCAAGTCAGCAGAGTAAGATAGCGGTGAAACAGTGAGGTCCTGACTGGGGAAGAAACCGGAGAAGGAACCGGAGATCTATCTCTCACAACTCAACAGGAAGTCGGATGAGGTGCCTGCTGAGGTGGTGACTCCACTGGCTGACAAGGCGGAGGCGGCAGGAGTTCCCACTCCGCCGCGCAAGGACTACTCCTTACGCCAGAATTTGATGGTCCTTGAGGCTGTTACCCGGAACGCCCAGACCCCTGGGAATATAAAAAGCTGGTGGAGGAGTGGGTGGTGCAAGTTTTGGAGCACCCACGTTCCGGTGACCCTAAGCTGGAGCGCCGAAGGGGAACTGTTATTTGGTTCAACGTGGAGTGGGGAGTCGGTTTCATCGGTGATGAGGAGACGGCGGAGGAATTATATGTTAACCGCCGTTCTGTTAAGCGGCTGTATCTTCCACCCGTACGCCACAATCTCCACGCAGGGGATTACGTGGAGTATACCCCCATGAAGAGCCTCCAAGGCCCCTTTGCTACTGGGGTGAAAATCTTAAAGCGACCACCTACTCCTGCAGCGCCCCCGGAAGACTGGAATGAGGAGGCCCAGGCCGCAGAAGAGGCTTGTGACCTTGAGATTTGAAGAGAAATCCCAAGGTCAGGATCAGCCGGAACCCCTGATTCCTGATTTGCCGCCAGCGCCACCGATACCACCGATCCTTCGTGTGGGACAGATGACCACGAACGCTTTCATGTACCATCCAACTGTGGTACAGTACCACTACCAACTGCCATGCCCATGGCAGTTGCAGGCCGCACAGTCCGCCACTCGTGGAAGACCGTTACCATTACCGTTACAGCCGGAGATTCTGTCACCTGGTATGCCGGCAGGAGGATCTGGCCACTACAGAGTGATGGACAGGGCCAAAATTACCACTGCCTTTGCCAGTGTGACAGCCCAGTCACCAAGAAGACCATCCTTGAGAGGTCGGCGGGGGTCTGCTGCCGCAGCCAGGGCCGCTTTCATGATGAGGCAGGAGCACCCTCTCATGTTCTTTAGCTCCAGCAGCAGTGAGGAGGACCTGCTGGCCTTTAAGTAATTCCAGCAGTTTTTTATGGGAGCCACAACATGGACTTATCCTGAAGGCTGGGCACTAGTTGGCCCTTGTTTTTAGTTTTGTTGCCCCGCGTTTGTCCTCACCCAGATGGCCATGGATTGTTAGGACTTCCCCCATCAAAAAAAAGTTTTTTTATCCAAGTTGCGCATACGTGCGCCTCATCCCTTTTTTCCCCCTTTTCAGGTTATTTGGGGAGCCCCTTGAAAGAGGGTTTTTTAAAGGGAACCTTTGTTGCTATTTTTTTACCCATTTGGATTACAATTTTGCCTATGTGGATTACAAATTGCGACTGAGTTTGGGACTCTGCTCCAATTCTATGACAAGCGTCAGAAGAAAAGAGACTTAAACATGTCCGTGAGCATACTAGGTAGGTGATATTTAAAATGTTTATATTATACATATAATAATGTTTTTGCACTATTTACCATATATGTGTCTTGAATATTCGCTCTGCCTCTGAGGAGTGCACGCCGCGGCCTCTCTTCGTACGTGCCTGCGTATTACGTAATCGCTTAGACAATAGTACGCTGAGATTCGTAAGCTATTTGTACGCTCATGCGTACGTCTTCTAAGAAGTTACGTACATTTTGTAAATGAACGATCGTTATTAGTGAGCGAATGTTCGCTAATAGCACATAATAACGTATATATTTTGTACGCAAATACAACGAATCTATTCGTCAAATACACGAATTTTAGGAAAAGTTCGGTGAATAATTTTTTCAATGATTCGCTCATCTCTAATAATAACGTATATTTTATACGCAAATACAACGAATCTATTCGTCGAATATACGAATTTTAGGAAAAGTTCGTTGAATGTTCGGCGAATAATTTTTTTAATGATCACTCATCTCTAATATTAGGGTTAGTTTTACTCTCTTTAGCAATTAATCTCTCAGTCTCTAGTTTGGCTGCTTTTATTTGTCCTCGCCACCCTCCTGTTTTAATGATTTAACCCCTTCCCGCCCAGCGCAGTACATGTACGGCGCTGCGGGATGTGAGTTGCCGCCCAGCGCCGTACATGTACAGCGCGCTGATCGGGCGGGTGCAGGAGCTGTGTCCGCCTGATCAGCGGCAGGGGTCCGGATGTGCCCAGGTGCCGGACCCCTGCTGAATGCACCAGCATCGGTGAAAACACCGATGCTGGCGCATTAACCCTTCATGTGCCGTGGTCAGCGTTGACCGCGGCACATGAGGTTTGCGGCATGTCAGATGGCGAGCGGGGGGGCCATCGGGTCCCCGTGCTGCTGTGACGGGGACCCGATGGCTTGGATAGCAGCCCGATGCCTTCCTTAGGCATCGTCGCTGCTATTCCTGCGTGACTGTGCGATCCAGCCCCCTGGATCGCACAGGAAGCAGGATGTAAGTATATTACATTGAGTAATACACTTACAGCCAATGCATTACAATACAGAAGTATTGTAATGCATTGTAAAGGGGATCAGACCCCCAAAAGTTAAAGTTAAAAAAAAATTAAACTTTTACAAAAATAAGTTTCAAGTAAAAATAAAAAAGCACACTTTTTCTAAAATAAAGTAAAAAAAAAATTGTAAAAAAAGGGGAAAAAAGAAAAGTATACATATTAGGTATCGCCGCATCTGTATCGACCAGCTCTATAAAAATATCACATCATCCACCCTGCCAGGTGAACGCAGTAAAAAAAAAAAAAAAAAAAAACAGTGCCAAAACAGCCATTTTTTGGTCATCTTCCCTTACAAAAAGTGTAATAGCAGGTGATCAAAAAGGCGTATTTAACCCAAAATAGTACCAATCAAACCGTCATCTTGTCCCACAAAAATGATACGCTACCTCAGACAATCGCCCGAAAAATAAAAAAATATGGATCTCACAAAATGGCAACACAAAAAAAAGATTTTATTCTGTTCAAAAATAAATCTAATGTGTAAAACTTTCCAAAAATAAAAAAGTTAGACATATTTGGTATCGCCACATCCGTAACACCTGCTCTATAAAAATATTACATGAGATGGCCCCCCAGGTAAATGCTGCAAAAAAAAAAAACTATGCCAAAACAACCATTTTTTTCCCTCTTGCCTCACAAAAAGTGTAATAGCAGGCGATCAAACAGGCGTATTTAACCCAAAATGGTACCAATCAAACCGTCATCTTGTCCTGCAAAAATGATACCCTACCTGAGACAATCGCCCGAAAAATAAATAAAATATGGCTCTCTGAAAATAATAACACAAAAAAAGATTTTATTCTGTTCAAAAATGCATCTAATGTGTAAAACTTTCCAAAAATAAAAATGTTAGACATATTGGGTATCGCCACGTCCGTAACAACCTGCTCTATAAAAATATCACATGATTTGCCCCCTCTGGTGAATGCTGTAAAAAAAATTTTTTAAAAAACCATGCGAAAACTATTTTTTTCACCTTGACTCACAAAAAGTGTAATACCAAGCGATCAAAAAGTCTTATGTACCCCAAAATGGTACCAATGAAAACATCAGCTCATTCCGCAAAAAATGAGCCCCTACATAAGACAATGACTAAAAAAAAAAAAAATCAGTGGCTCCCGCAAACCATTCCATCAAAATCTGTGTTGTAAAATCCATATGGCGCTTCTTCTGTTTTGAGTCCTGCCATGTGCCCCCACATCAGTTTACCACAACATATGGGGTGTTGCCGTATTCAGGAGAAAATGGGTAACAAATTATGGGGTGCTTTTCTCATGTTACCCCTTATTAAAATAAAAAATTTGGGGCTAAAGCAACATTTTATTGGAAGAAATGAAATTTTTTATTTTCACAGCCAAGTGTTTCCAAATTCCGTAAAACACTTAGGGGGTCAAAGTGGTCAGTACCCCCCTTAATATATTCATTGAAGGGTAGTTTCCAAAATGGGGTCACTTTTTGAGGGTTTCCACTCTAGGGGTAGGTCAGGGTCTCTCAATTACAAAATGGTGCCTAAAAACTACTCTAGCAAAATCTGCCTCCAAAATCCATATGGCGCTCCTTTCCTTCTGACCACTGCCACAAACCCATAGAGACGTTTACCACCACATATGGGGTATTTCTGTAAACTGCAGAATCAGAGCAATGTATATTGAGGTTTAGTTTGGTGTTAACCCTTGCTGTGTTGCAAGAAAAAAAATATTAACATGAATAATCTACCAAAAAAGTGAAATTTTGAAATTTCACCTCCATTTTCCTTTAATTCTTGTGGAACACCTCAAGGGTTAACAAAGTTTGTAACAGCAGTTTTTTATAATTTGAGGGGTGTAGTTTCTAAAATGGGGTCATTTATGGGTGGGTTTCATTGCATAAGCCCCTCAAAATCACTTTATATCTGAATTGGTGCTTAAAAAAATGGTTTTGGAAAATTTGGTGAAAATTTGAAAAATGGCTTCTAAACTTCTAAGCCCTCTAACGTCCTAAAAAAGTAAAATGACATTTATAAAATGATGGCAACATAAAGTAGACATATGGGGAATGTAAAATAATAACTATTTTTGGAGGTATTACTATGTATTTTGAAAGTAGAGACATTGAAATTTGGAAATTTTGAAATTTTTCCAAATTTTTGGCAAATTTGGTATTTTTTTATAAATAAAAATGAAATATTGTGCCACAAGTTTACTACTGTCGTGAAGCACAATATGTGACGAGAAAACAATCTCAGAATGGCCTGGATAAGTAAAAGCGTTCCAAAGTTATTACCACATAAAGTGACACATGTCAGATTTGCAAAAAATGGCCTGGGCAGGAAAGTGAAAACAGGCCCAGGATTGAAGAGGTTAAATGCTTTCTTTTTGTTATTTATTGCTTTCTTTACAGCTCTATTTATCCACATTTTTTCTTGTTTCTTAACCTTTTATTCCCATAAGGTATGCACCTCTCACAATTAGATATTAGGATGCTTTTAAAAATATCCCATTTTGTGGCTGTATTTTTTTATTTTTGAGGATTTTGTCCCAGTTAGTTAGGCCTATGGCCTCTTTTAGTTGGCTAAATTTTGCTTTTTTGAAGTTTGGTAATTTTGTTCCTCCCTGAAGAAACGCTCTTTTGAATGACAATTTGAAGGTTATTATATTGTGGTCACTATTTCCCAGGTGTCCCCCAACCTGCACATCTGTTGTTCTGTCAGGTCTATTGGTTAATACTAAGTCCAGTATGGCCATCCCTCTAGTCGGGTCCTGAACCAGTTGGGAAAGGTCTTTTTTTTTTGTTATTTCCAAGAACCTGTTTCCTTTATGATATTTACAGGTTTCAGTTTCCCAGTCTATATCTGGGTAATTGAAGTCCCCCATAATAATGACCTCATTATGATTTGCCGCCTCGTCTATTTCGCTTAGAAGTAGATTTTCTGTGGACTCTGATATATTAGGTGGTTTATAATAAACTCCTATTAGTATTTTATTATTTCTACCCACAGAGACTCCATATCTTCATGTCCCTCATTTATATCTACCCGGAGTGTGGGCTTTAGGCAGGACTTTACATAAAGGCAGACCCCTCCCCGGTTTAAGACACCCAATCTTTATTAGATCTCAGTTCAAACCCCCCAATCTTCATCAGAACCCCAATATTTATCAGACCTCAGATCAAACCCCCAATCAGATCCCTAATCTTCATAAGATCTCAGATAAGAAAGTAAAATAAATAAAACAACTTACCTCTCCTGCTCCAGATGGCGCTGCCACTTAGCAGATCCAGCATGCCTTTCCTGCTCTTCCTGCTCTCTGCGCCCCCTGCATACTAACGAGTGTTTCCATAAAGAAAGTGCTCATTAGTTTTTGCTTTATAAGACGCATTGCTGTTTTCCCCCCACTTTTGGGAGAAGGAAATATGCCTTATAAAGCAAAAATATAGTAATTGTACTTTTATACTTTTACTATATCTTATTAAGTCAAAGCATTCATTCAGCTTTAAAGGGGTTGTGTCAATTATCAACGTTATTCCCTATCTACACAATAGGGGATAGCTGACCACTGTTGGTCTGACTGGCGAACTTCCCCCCCCCCCCCAATCCTGAAAATGGTGTTCCCATGTGCTCAGCCGAGCATGCAGTGGGCTGTTCCATTCATTCTCTATGGGACTGGTGGAGATAGCGAGTACAGTGCTCGGCTGTTTCCAGCAAACCTTCATTATTGTACCACTCTTCAGCCCTTCCGTGAACAAACTGCCTTCTGTTACAGCCAAATAATTTTGACTCTACACCAGTTCCTATGTTTTCATACATAGTTTTGTCTCTTGGGCTTTTTTCCATGTAGAAAGCATAGCTTTTTGGCTGCAATTCTTCCTTGAAGACCATACTTCTCTGAAAAGTAGATGGGTGTAACTGGGTCCCACTGGTTTATGCCAGTTCTGTGCTCATGACACTGCTGGACATCTTCCAAATTTAAAGAAAAGTAAAGGGAGTAAGCATGTTGCATTTTTCATCTGCTGCACTATGTTTCCTTGGCTGACCACTGCGTCTATGGTCCTCAACGTGGTCAGGATTAATGTTGTCCTCAGTGCTGAGAAATGCAGGTAGATATGCATCCATTAGAGATGAGCGAAGCGATTCGTCGATTCGTTGATTCGTATCGAATCTTGGAAATTTTCAGCTGCGAAGCAAATCCGAATATTAGGTGATTCGCTTCGGCTTTGTATGCATTCACTACGTAGTTTGTCCTATAAATTATATGCTATTGCTACGTATAAGTTACTCTATACGCTGTTGTGTACGAATTCAATTCATTAGCGAACTTTTACTGTTAGTTCGTTTATCGTGCGCAAAAGCCCGGGATGAAAGCGGTCACCTGACCTAGTGGGCAGGTCTTGCTCTGATTGGCTCAGGCTCAGTAAGCTAGTGACACATCACTTCTGCTGCGACTGCTGAGACGAGCAGAAGCACTGTGTGTGCAGTTCAGTTCAGTTTTGTGAAAATTGGGGTGTAATTGCTCTGGGAATCCATATTACACATATCAGGGATACTGCAGGGATACTGCAGGGCAAGTGCAGGGCCAGTTCAGGGCTAGTAATTAATCAGGCAGGGAGAGAGAGACAGGGAGAGATAGGGAGAGACAGGGAGATACAGGGACAAAGACCAGCTGCAGGGCCACAAAGTGAATAGAAAAATGTCTGGAATGAATAAGCAAAAGGGGTCCAGTTCCAGACAGACCTCGAGCTCTAAAAAAAAAAGGAGAAGGTGGCACAGGACAGCAGTGCCAAAGGACCTGTAGCCGGAGCATCTACTAGTAGTATTCGCAATACTCACCCTGCCGTATATCTGCGCTGATCTCATTAAGCCGCTCTGGGCACTTGTCAAAACAATCCGCTCGGTGTCAAAACAATGGCACAAGCCTCGGATCACCTGCTGGATCACCTACTTTTTATGCTGGTTCGGGTAGCGGTGTGTGCCATCGTAATCCTGCTGGTCCATCAGCCAGATCATGTATTTCAGCTCTGCAGAGTTAAATGCTGATAATCGCCTGGATGCCATTTGTAAAACTTCGCTCTGCCTCTGAGGAGTGCACGCCGCGGCCTCTCAACTCGTGCGTGCGTAACTGCGTATTACGTAATCGCCAGACAATAGTACGATGAGGATTCGTACGGTCATGCGTACGTGTTCAAAGAGATTGCTTACCTTTTCTTACCTGAACGTTCGTTATTAGTGCGCGAATGTTCGCTAAAAGCCATATAATTACGTATATTTTGTATGCAAATTCAACTATTCTATTTGTCGAATATACGAATCTTAGGAAAAGTTCGGCGAATAACATTTTGCATGATTCGCTCATCTCTAGCATCCATCATGCATATCATTAGGGAGACAGCTGATTGGCTCCAAATTTATTCTGCAGCAGGACAACAACTCCAAACATACAACCAATGTCAGTAAGAACTATCTTTATTGTAAAAAGAACAAGGAGCCCCGGAAGTGCTATTCGGTGCCCATAGATCCCAGATCTTAACATGATTGAGTCTGTCTGGGAATAGATGAAGAAACAGAAGTATTTGAGCAAGCCTGCATCCACAGAAGATCTGTGGTTAGTTCTCCAAGATGTTTGGAACAACTTCCCTACAAAGTTTCTTCAAAGCCTGTGTGCCTAGAAGAATTGATGCTGTTTTGAAAGCATCAGTTGATTTCATATAGATTTCGCTTTTGTTTATTCACTTAGCATTTTGTTGATTGATAAAAATAAACTATTAACACTTCTATTTTTTAAAGCATTCTTACTTTGGAGCATTTTTCCACACCTGTATACAGTGCCTTGAAAAAGTATTCATACCCCCACGAACTTTTCCACATTTTTTTATGTTACATTTCCAAAAATATATTGTATTGGGATTTTATGTGCTAGACCAGCACAAAGTAGCAAGTATGTGTGAAGTGAAAAGAAAATAATACATGGTTTTCAATATTTTTTATTATTAAAAGTCCAGAAAGTGTGGTGTTTATTTGTCTTCACCCCCCCCCTTTTTATACTTCATACAACCATTTTTCGCCCATTCTTCTTTGTAAAATAGCTCAAGCTCAGTCAGATTGGACAGAGAGTGTCTGTGAAAAGTAATTTTCAAGTCTTTGGGCTATTCTAACACATAAATATGCTTTGATCTAAACCATTCCATTGTGGCTCTGGCTGTATGTTTAGGGTAGTTGTCCTCCTGGAAGGCTGGAAGGTGATCCTCCGTCACAGTCTCAAGTCTTTTGCAGCCTCTGGCAGGTTTTCCTCCAGGTTTGGCCTGTATTTAGCTCCATCCATCTTCCCATCAACTCTGACCAGCTTCCCTGTCCTTGCTGAAGACAAGCACCCCACAGATTGATGCTGCCACCACTATGTTTCATGGTGGGGATGGTGTGCTCAGGATGATGTGCAGTTATTTGTGTGCATTCGTTTGTTTTTTTTTGCCACACATAGCGTTTTGCATTTAAGCTAAAAAGTTCAACTTTGGTATTATCTGACAAGAACACCTTGGGGAGTTCTTATGGCTTGCTTTTAAAAATGGCTTTCTTATTGCCACTCTTCCATAAACACCAGGTATGTGGAGTACATGACATGAGCCTCTTGACTACTTCTCTAATTAGTGCATTGATGATCACGGTGATGACGTGAGGGTGTTTCAGCAAGGCTGGAATCAAGAGGATTATCCTGGAAGAAAACTTGCTTCATTCTGCTCTGACAATGTTACCCAACTCGAGAGGTTATCCTGGAAGAAAACTTGCTTCATTCTGCTCTTACAATGTTCCCCAACCCGATGATTGTTTTTTTTTTAGCAGGGCAATGCACCATGTCACACAGCTAGGTCAATCAAGGTGTGGATGAAGGACCAGTAGATCAAGACCCTGTCATGGCTAGCTCCAGACCTGAACCCCATTGGAAACCTCTAAAATGTGATTAAGAGGAAGATGGATAGTAACAAGCCATCAAACAAAGCCGAGCTGCTAGAATTTCTGCACCAGGAGTGGCATAAAGTTACCCAACAGTAATGTGAAAGACTGTTGTTAAGCATGCCAAAAAATATGAAAGCTTTGATTAAAAATCAGTGTTATTCCATGAAATATTGCTTTTCGGCCTCCAACTAAGTTGATATATTTACACATGATTAAAATATCAGGCTGAATGCTGACCGAGAACTCCCAAAAATAAATTGGGGACCACTGAATACCATGTTTGCATTAATTATGGAATGAGTTGGCATATTAAAGGGGTTTTCCGAAAAATGCTTCTAGTCTGGTGGGGATCACAAGCGGCACCATCTTACAGGCCTCAGCAGGTTGTTCAGCCCTGAGTGCAACACAACCAGGTGAGAGGCTTACAAGCTGTCCTCTTCCTCCATGTCATGCAGTCCTCTCCATGTGCGCTTTCCACTTTTCTTTTTAGTCAGACTGTAAGAATGCCACCCTAGTGCCCTGTCAAAGTAGTAATGCTTTCCTAATGCCCTTCACACAGAAAGGATGCACCTTACTTGGTAAGGATGCCCAGTTAGGTCCACAAATTGTAATGATGCTTCTGTAATGCCCTACACTTAGTGCCATCCACATAATAATGATGCCTTTTAAGTGCATCCCACAAAGAAATAAAAATGTAATCTCACCTATCCTTATTCACAGAATGCATGGAGCAATGAATTCTGCATTCCTCTTTTGGCATGTGTAGTTGTTGTCTCAGTACAAGTAGGCACAATGGTTTCATTTCACAATGATACCTACACTGGTGTCCTACCATCTTGTTTTCTACAGGCCAGTTTAGACTCCAGGACAGGATGCTGATGGAAGAGGTCACAACGTCAATTGTGAAGCAGGTCACCAGCAGTTTCCTGTGTCACCTTTATATTCATTTGTATATATGAATATTGGGGATGCAAAAACAGTTACTGGTGCACCAGGTAGCCCAAGTTCTCTGAAAACACTATGGCTGGTACAGCAGTACTTATACTACCAATGGAGGAGAGGTGTCAGGCAGGTGTCTAATGGGGGAGGCGAATGAATACCTACTGCCCAGTGGGAGAAATATAAGTACATAAGTTGAATAAAAAACCTAACTAGAGCTTAGAGGATATTTCTAATGTTCTTGGTAAGTTTTTTATTTGGACTAAATGGAATATGGTAAGATATAAAAAGAAGCATATGAGACATGCAATGTTTGGTTGTATTATTATTAGAGGTGAGCGAATCTATTCGCCGCTTCTTCTCCGAAGCGAATCCGAATTTTGTCGGATTCACTTCGTATTATTCGTAAACGTACGCAAAAATTTGACCGCTAACTATACGTAAGATACGTATGAAACGTAAGCAAATTTACGCATTCTGCGTAAGGCGGTAAAATGACGTTCCGTCCCCGCAAGAGCAGGAAAGTGTAGATACGCCCCCCTCAGAACTGGAAAAAAACAATAGTACGCTAAGGATTCGTACGCACTTTTGTACACTAATGCGTACGTGTTCACATAAGTTGCGTACCTATAACAAGTGTACGTTCGTTATTAGTGTGCAAATGTTCGCAAGCTTCGTCACAGCTTCGGCGAATAGATTCGTATTCGTTCGAAGCTTGTGAAAAGTTCGACGAAGAATATTCGGCGAAGCAAATTTTGGATGATTCGCTCATCTCTAAGTATTACAACACCCACTTTTGGAATAGAATTTTAAGTAAATGAAATTAATATGCACGTCATTTGTTAGTGTTTATTGCCATATAGAACAGAAATCTGTTATTGGGTTAAGTGGTAGCAAAGGATGTATAAATACCTTCTGTATCATTTGGATAAAATTAGTTCTAACTCTATGACAAAGCCTATGAAATGCATGCTATTTATAGTCGCTATATAATTTGTAACTAATAGTGATGTATTATTCTTGACAATTGAAAGCATATTCTAACATATTGGAAGTGTGCAACATTGTACATAGTAATTGTATGTTCAAACCATATTGTTTTTCACACTATGCTGTCTGCTTTGTAAGGACATGTATTCATGGGTTTTGGTAATTATACAAGAATAAATGCATGCCAGCTTGTTGTGAGATCTGCTAAAAAAAGCAAAAAAAAGTCTACACCGAAATCAGTGCTCTATAGTTCTTTATGGAAGACAGAAGACTTTCCGGGCCAAAATGGAAAGTGACACTGTAGATGATCCTGTAGGATTCTTTCATCCTAGTCAAACCTGTTAGGCTGATCTGTCCTGTAGTTGACCATGGTAATGTCAACTCTTTTTTTACCATCCTACAGGAGAGACTTTTTGTTTGGCACCTCAATCTTGTCTGTTAATGAAGGTGAAAAAGAGTAATGGAATGTTAAGTGCTGAATTTGTAACCCTGATGGAATTTCTCTTATTTCTTTCTGTGTGTTTCGTTATATTCTGTATTCTGCATTTTACATTATATGCTCCATCTACATCTCATTTCAGTGCGGGATTCACTCTCTGTCTAAGAGAGAGATTGTGCGGTCTGGACTACAGAAGCGCACGGTATTATCATGATTGATAATGCTGTGTACCTCTGCATGTACTTTCTGTAATGGAATCATACTGACATAAAGCTATCTGTATGATTCCGTTACAAAAAGGTCAGACAGGGGTACACAGAGTTATCAATCATGATAATACCATGCGCTTCTGTAGTCCAGACCACACATTCTCTCTCTCAGACAGTGTGTGATTCCCGCAAGGCACACGCTCATGTGAAAGAGCCCTTCAGGCTGTATTATGCTGTTAGATTCAGCAGAAGATTGTCGATTGCCTGCTCATCAGTGACAACCGCTGCAATTACATGCAGCTATCTCCTCCACAGTATGGGGAGGAGTGATCGTTAATGCCATCGCTCATCCCCGTACAGAATCATTGCTGCTGGCAAAAGTTGTTTTTTGTGACCGCAGATGTTATTACCTGATGAACAAGCGTTTGCTCATTTATTTGGTAATCGGTGGCACCCTTACACCATCAGATCATCACTAACGAGCGTTCCTACGAATGCTTGTTAGTGTTGGTCTGTCGATCCTTGGCCAGTGTAATACTGGCTCTACTGATCCTTGAATCTGCTTTAAGGATCCTGCTTTTATGCCGGCCATGATTCACTTCATAGCCACTATTTAGCAATACTCTGCTCTGCACTGGTACGTGTCAAAATCCTTGAAATTGCTGTCTGCAGATTGATGTGTTTTTCTTATGGGAAAGAGTCTTGTATTCTCTTCTGTCTCAAGTCCCAAGGACTTTTAAAAGGGTCAGGCATTAATTTATCGGATAGCCATGCAATAGGTGGCAACTAAAGAGCCAGCTTTTCTACTTCTGTAAAAGAGCTTATTTACATTGCATATACAGGAGAATACAGACAAAATTAGCATACTACATGACCAGAATATGAGTACAGCTGGCCAACATTAATGAAGCTGCAGTACTATAAAAAAAAATACACAAGTAACCATATGGTCTGAGTCATGTACTACAGATTGGAAGATCCTGCTACTGACAAAAGGACATAGGAGTGTTCCAAAGAGTCACACTGCATATATACTACATTAGAATGTTAGTTCTTCCCACCAAGGAAGTAACCCCAGAATGGTTATTCAGGTCTTCTGGAAAGATAGGAGTATGAGGAAACAGCTTTTTAGATGCATAACCTTGTTAATAGTGAATGGTAAGGTTCACCGCTGTCCGTCAGATATAATCTGATCACATGTGGAGGCTTGAGTTAGCCTTGAGACACTAGGCTGTGGACCATGAAGAATTTCTAAGGGAAACAATATTTGACCAAAATGAGGCTATCCAGGTAACCATGAACTAATCCTTCCTGATTTTCTTGATTACACTCAGAAATTAAGATGATCAGAGGAAATAGTTAAAGGAGTTTTCCAGGAATAAATAACTGAGTGCCCCTAGTCTGAATCACCTAATGTAGTGTTCCTCAACTCCAGTCCTCAGGGCCCACCTGCTGGTCATGTTCAGGATTTCCTTAGTATTGAGCAGGTGATATAATTAGTGTCAGTGCATCACGACTTACCACAGGTATTCATTCTGTGGGATGTTCTCAAATCATGACTGGCAGATTGGCCCTGACAGGAGTTGAGGAACAATGGCCTAATGAACAATCCATACCTACCTTCCCTTCACTGCTCCGGTCTGGTTGAAGCTCTTTAAAACATCCAAGTGTTTTCTGTTCTGTTAAATTAGAAGACATCAAACCCTCCATTACACACTTCCTGAGCTGCTTTCTCTTGACTATGGGCTTCCCAATGCTCCAAGAGGCAACTGTCAAGCCTTTATACAGACTGGAGAGAAAGAGACGACACAACCATCAATTCAGAAATTCTCTGGTGTCCTGTCATGAAATTACGGTGTCCTTCAAAGAATCCACTCTTCCTTCCACTACAAGTGGAGGACAAAATGCTTGAAGTAGCCAGAAACCCTTGGAAAAATATTTTGTAATAGCTTAGGTTTCAAGTTACTGCCTGGGACAGTCCTGGATAACTATTCTAACTATCAGGAAGACAATACAATTGAAAATACAATCAATGATTGCTCCTTGGACTTTAAGAATCTTGTGTTATTAGAAAAAACTATACTAGCCAACCAGCTATGGGCTAGATCAGTGTATCTCAACTCCAGTCCTCACGACCCACAGCATGTCATGTTTTCAGTATTTCCTTAGTATTAAGCAGATGATATTGTTATTGTTAATGTATTAGGACTTAACACAGGTATTCATTCTGTGGGATACTCTCAAATCATGACCAGCAGGTGGGTCTTGAGGACTGGAGTTAAGAAACAACCAGAGAAGATGATAGAGGCATAAAAGGTAGAATAGCTGAAAAATGTCATACAGTATGTAACCGAAAGAGTAAAAATAGTCTTGGCTGCCATGCAATTTCTAATTTTGTTGTAATAGGACACAGAGGTGAATGAAAGAGCTCTGGCTACTATTTATTCAAGCTGAATTGATAAATTTAATGTGAGCTCTTTAGTTCACAAGCAGACATAACATAAAAGCTGAGAGCTCTGTCTACTATTTTTTCAAGTTGAATTGAAAAATTTAATCTGAAGTCTTCATAAGCAGCCATAAAATAAAATCTGTCGGATATTTTTTTTAGCAAACTGAAACATATATAGAATAATAAGAATAATAATAATTATTGCTAAGCATACATATTTAATTACATAGGATAGAGTTTAAACGGTTTGTCCAGTTTCAACAGAAAAACAGACAACATGGGATCCTCATGCAATAAAGAAGCAATCATTACTTACCTGGTCGATCCATCGCTGCTGCTCCGGTTTTTCTGCATGGGATCTGGTCACCTGGCTGCAGTGGTGATGCCACATCGACAACACATGACCACTGCAGCCAATCACTAAGTTAAGCGATGATTAAGCCCAGATCACCCTGGCAGAACCAGAGAGGAGGCACAGGATCAAGCAGGTAAGTAATGATCACTTCTGTATTGCAGCCGAATTTCGTGTGTTTTCTGGTTTCCTCTTGAAGCCAGACCACCCCTTTAACATTATTACATGTAGTTCTGAGGTTATTGAGAAAATAAATTCCTCATTGTCTACTTCTACAGTTATATTAAGCTGAAAACACAGCTTGTCATTTTAATTACACCACAGATGTAAGGATCAGATAGGACCATCTGACTGCCAGATGGTAGGAAATCTATAAGTGGATGGATTCTGAATCCATTTCTTAGTTATTTGTAATTAATGTGTTTAAGATTAGAACTTTTGTGTAAATGGCATTTATATTCAATTTAACAAGTATGCTGATTTCCAAATTAAGTGCATGTGTTTATTGAGTCATCCATTTGGAATGCTAAAAATATAAAGATAGTACAATAGTGTTTTGTAGTTTCAGGTTATGAATATTTGTGCTGATCAGTATACATAAGGAAAAATTGGAGCAGACAATATTTTGGACAAGAAGTTGTGCAGAATGTACTGTACACGCTATATCACATAAGGATATCTATCATATATTTTCCTGTTATACTCTTGCCAACATTTTTTAATGGTGGCAGATGAGGTTTAACACTGACAAATGTAAGGTTATGCACATGGGAAGGAATAATGCAAGTCACCAGTACATACTAAGTGGTAAAGCATTGGGTAACTCTAACATGGAAAAGGACCTAGGAATTTTAGTGAACAGCAAACTAAGCTGTAGAAGCCAGTGCCAGACAGCTGCTGCCAAGGCCAATAAGATAATGGGTTGCATCAAAAGGGGCATAGATGCCCATGATGAGAACATAGTCCTGCCACTTTACAAATCACTAGTCAGACCACACATGGAGTACTGTGTACAGTTCTGGGCTCCTGTGAACAAGGCAGACATAGCAGAGCTGGAGAGGGTTCAGAGGAGGGCAACTAAAGTAATAACTGGAATGGGTGGACTACAGTACCCAGAAAGATTATCAAAATTAGGGTTATTCACTTTAGATAAAAGACGACTGAGGGGAGATCTAATAACTATGTATAAATATATCAGGGGTCAGTAAAGAGATCTCTCCCATCATCTATTTATCCTGAGGACTGTGACTGTGATGAGGGGACATCCTCTGCGTCTGGAGGAAAGAAGGTTTGTACATAAACATAGAAGAGGATTCTTTACTGTAAGAGCAGTGAGACTGTGGAACTCTCTGCCTGAGGAGGTGGTGATGGTATATTCACTAAAAGAGTTCAAGAAGGGCCTGGATGTATTTATGGAGGGTAATAATATTACAGGTTATAGTTACTAGAGAGGGGTCGTTGATCCAGTGAGTTATTCTGATTGCCTGATTGGAGTCGGGAAAGAATTTTTTCCCCTAAAGTGAGGAAAATTGGCTTCTACCTCACAGGGGTTTTTTTGCCTTCCTCTAGATCAACTTGTAGGAAAACAGGCCGAACTGGATGGACAGATGTCTTTTTTCGGCCTTACAAACTATGTTACTATGTAACTATGTTACTATGTAGGCAATGGTTTTAAAAATGCTTCCATAGAGCAGCCTTTTTTTGAACTTTTGTGTTTTTACAGAGGACATCCAAGTATTTAGCTTTTTTCAGGTGTTTTTCCAACAAACAACACATTCTTTTTTGCTGATAACACCAGAGCGAAATTTATTTATGTAAGGACTGTTATTTTTTATTAATGCAACTGGGCCAGTCATCTGCTATATTTTCTTTGAAGAATTTGGCAATTTTCCACAATGGTGCTTCTGGTCACTGTAGTAACTTAGCACAGAAACATAAACTAAGCAAAAACAGAGATTTACTGAGCTAGATGATCCAGAATTCTGCCCTAAATGTGTTGTCCCACAACAAGCACCTATCCCTTATCCACAGGATAGGGGATAAGTGTATGATTAGCAGTGATCCAACTGCTGGGGCCCCTGGCAATCAGGAGAATAGGGTCCCTGTGTTCTTCCATTTGAATGGAGCTGTGGTCTGGCATACCTACTGCTGCTCCAGGAACTGGAAATAGAGAAAATTATATGTGGCACCAACATAGCACCTCAAACGTGGCAGCAACAGGAAAATGTAGGGAGACAAAAGGCGCTCACCTATTTACATTGTGTATTTGTAGATGTAGTTGAACAGCTGTAGCCAGGTTCAGACCGGGGCATCAATGATGACTGCTAGTAGAAGGAACAAGTTTGGAGAAAACAGAAGTCTGGTGCTGCTAATGTGTACTTTTTATTATAAAACAATAAAATGGCAATGCGTTTCGATGTGGGAAACACATGTCTTTGTCATGGGACAACTCCTTCAATTTGTGTACATGCCTTGCATCCCATGTGGTTTTATACATTTGACAAGGGGGGAAGTTTTTGCAGAAGGCGGGTAGCTTAGTATGAAAGGGTTTGGCTGAAAATGAACCAATGTGTGCCAAAAATGCAGCTGTGTAATCCAATCAATAGATGGTGAAACTTAGACAAAAGTGTCTAAAGATGTCACAAATTTATCATCCATCATAAGCCACTTTGATAAGTTTGGCGGATCTTCAGACTGTCTAACTATTAGAGAGTACTATTAAATCTGCCCTAGTGTGTATACATGTAGGAGATGTATTGTCTCCTTTCATATAGAATACAGCCATAAGAGAATAAACATAATTGGTAATATTGTTCTAGATCAGGGGCCTCTATATATATAATAAATCAAAAAATGTGAGTACTAAATACTTCCTTTAAAATTACATCCTTTTATTAAGCATGATTAAAAATAGATAATCATCATAACATAATTAAGTAGGGAATCCAACATAGACACCACGTATCACTCCATTATTGGCAATTAGCCATAAATCACAATACAATTAAAAATGAATACAATCCCAATTTCATAACATCAGGAACCACAATATTAAGGGGCCTTATTAAGTAACAGTGACTTAATAAACCTAAAGTGCATAAATCACATATAACATGTCCACCATAACTATAAGACTCACCACTATCAAGAGGTATCAGGGATTGGAAACTACCATCAATGGTGTAAACAGGCTATAATATTCATGAGATGTGACATACTAAAGCATACCCAAAGAGATGGAGTGAAAAGAATGGCGCTTCCCCTCAAGCCACTTTGATAAGTTTGGCGGATCTTCAGACTGTCTATTAGAGAGTACTATTAAATCTGCCCTAGTGTGTATACATGTAGGAGATGTATTGTCTCCTTTCATATAGAATACAGCCATAAGGGAATAAACATAATTGTTAATATTGTTCTAGCTCAGGGGCCTCTATATATATATATATATATATATATATATATATATATATATATATATAGAGTAGTCATCAATTCTATAAAATAGCTTTTCTGAAAATACATCTTCTTCAACTGTACATCTCACCATATAATTTACAATATTCCATGTTCTTACCTTAATCTCTGTAAAGCACTGGCCCGCCTCAGATGTGTCAATCACTTCTTCTTCTTTTTGTGTACTATTTTCTTTGCAGCGCCAGGTAGAGCTCACCGTGATATCAGAAAACCCTCTATTCATCACTTTCGTTGCTTTACTGACATTGCTTTTGATCATTCTAGCCCATACTTCTGCTATACATATATGCTATCACATTTTTTTTAATTGTAAGAAATGTTTTGTTTTTCTTACTTTAGGTTGAAGAACATTTTCAGATTATCCAATGTACATCTATGTCTGTGTCCTCAATTTTTTTTTAGCTGTATAACCTGATTGTAGACATGTCCTTCACTATGTTTGTTTCCTTTGTACTGTGTCCTATCTGATATTTAATTATTTTATTTGATATATTTATCTCCTGGAAGTGTTTATATGAGTGAGTAGATTTCCAGCCAAGCATACAGAGTAACACATTATGGTAAAGGAAAAATTTCTCCCACCATCACATAAGAGCACTGCGGTGATAATGAGTTTCTCTTCTTTATAATGTCCTTCAATTAATTTTCATGATGCAGCCATTAAAGAGCATTTTCTCTAAAACAGCGATCTCAAGCTAATTGTCCTTGATTTGTCATTTTCTGTTAGATTGTCAAATGTTCTATGCGGTCTTTTCATAGAAATATCTGCTTTGTGGAATGCTAGGAGGCAACTAATATATACTGTATAGTGTCACATATTTTTGCTATATCATTGCTTTTCAATAGTGATTACAGAAGTGATTATATTCTGAGACTTGCAGGCTCTGTGGCTGGATGACAAAATATCTCATATGGCTGACAAGAAATAAAATCTTTTTTTTGTCAGAAACTGAAGACAAGAGCATACAGACACTAGAGTCTAGACTAATTTTAAAATCGTCACATTTTTATTTTGCCTAGAAGTATAATATATTGTTTTACTAAAATAAAAGTCAATTGTGGATAGCATACTCCAAGGCCAAACTACATTTTCTCAGTTTTAATATCCTGTTAATGCCCCAATACTGACATACATCTATATATTGATACCTGATGGCAGATTGCTATTAGTGGAGGTTATTTCACAAAAATTAGATGAGTGCCATCCAGCCAAATCACCATGCATTGCTGTGCTGGGAAGGTTGCCATGCTAACCAGCTAAGTCTCAACTGGTTGACTTGTCAGTGTGTCTGGTAGCCCAGCCAATCAGGTTTCTGACTCCCAGGTTTCTATGTGATTTTCTATATTGAAGTCCTGATTATTGCTCAGTATGCTTCTCACCACTACTACTTCTTATGTACTCCTGGAATCTGACTGTCGCCTGTTTTCTGGATCAGGTTTTGACCCTGATTGTTGACTAGTCTCTGCACCCCGGACATTCTCGGTCTATTTCTATTGAGCTTGTACTAGTATCCACTACTTTACTCTTTACAGATATAACCTAAGTCCCTAGCAACCAAGTTTATCTGGCCTTGCAGTGGGCTCCTGTCTACTGGCTCTGGTTCTGGATGGTAACCAACCATACTTTATCCTTACAATGTGTAAGTTGCAAGCTGACCCATCTTATATGACTCATATATTCTGGCTGCAAAATAAGTGTTCAATCACTTTTCATGTGACAGAAATGGCATGAGTCTTGTTCTGCCACGAAATGGTTGTCAGGATGCCTGAGTCGTCATATCATTCTAGACCTATTACCCATCATGAAATATAAATGTCAAGCATGTCAAGCGTTCTTCAGCTCACTATTTTCCCCAATTCTAAATATGAATAAATGTTTTCATCATATCTATCTTTATAATAGACACTTCTCAATGTTCCATATAAAATAGGTTGGATAGGGTTATTGTGGCATGATCTGGAAAGTGCTACTGTCCTAAGGGATTGTTGAAATGTACAGATTGTTTCATTTGTCTCTTTACAAATTATTATACTTACAAAGGATTTACAGTGAAGATACAGATATGAATATATCATGAAGGCAATTTCTTAATGTTCATGTACAGTACTGTAAATAGATGTATAGTAACCATTGTAGCGGAGAGAGCTGGAATACTGTACAATGCAAATTCAGAAGATCGCAGGAAGTAATGATAGATTACTGTTCAGACCAATAAGACAGGGGCTGTAAGGAAAAACTAAGGTGACCTTTGGGAACCACAACCAGCAAACTCAGAAACTGCTACCAGACTTCCATAAGCACTCCAGTTGGTAGGAAGCACCATATGCTCTTAGTTCCTTTACCAGAGCATGTCAAAGCCGAATGTACTTGGCTTCTATGGATTAAGTCTCTGGAGTAAACTAGCAGAAAACTGGTCTGAGATCAATAGAAGCAGACCTATCAGAATGACCAGGGTGAAAAGAGTAGTAGACAAGCAGGGTCAGAACTAGAAGACACAAATAGGGTCCATACAGCAGACAATGGGGTTAATCCAGAAACTAGCCAAGGTCACAATACCAAGACAGTCCATAGAAGCCATTTCAGCAGAAGTACACAGAGGTTTAACAAACAGATATAGAGTTCAGGTATAGAGCACCGAGGTATGGAGCCAGGAAAAATATACACAATCACAAATTTTTTTTTACATATGACTGTGTTGGAGGGACTGAAGGGCGGGATGTTATTTACATGGGACTGTATGTTGGAGGTGGCTAGGGCATGTTGATATTATTTACATGGGACTGTATTTTGGATGGAGCTGGAGAGATGGTGTGATGTCATTTACATGGGACAGCAGAGGGAGGGAAATAGTATTATTTACATGGGACTGTATGGTGGAGGGGCTGAGGAATTATAATTTCTGAGGACACTACACGGAGGAATATAAATACGGGGGGCACTTCATGTGGAGCATTATAACAGTAGGGGGCAATATAAATACTGGCAGCACTGCAGGGGCATTTTACATCCAGTGGACATTAGGGTTCTTATTACTACTGGGGGCTCTATAGAATGGACTTTTAAATCCACCTTATTTCTACTATGTGCACTATTGGGGGCATTATTTCTACTGGGGGCTCTGTGAGGGTATTATTAATACTGGAGGCTCTTCTACTGATGGAGGCAGTGTTGGGGAGTGTTATCACGGTTGAGGGCACTGTAGGGGGCAGTATTACTAATGAGGGCATTCTAGAAGGGAATTACTATTGGTGGGACTTTGATGAGCACTATGGGGGGCATTCATATTTCTTCAGGACAGTATTTGGTGGTATTGGGGAGCACAGCGAGCAGCAGGAGGACTCCAGGTTGGGGGATGAAACAAAAGTGAGGAAGCTAAGATGTCTGTGTGCAACACTCTGCAGAGACGAGGCGGCTGAGAGAAGTTGTCCGGACCAAATAGAGAAGATGATGACAGAGAAGATCTACATCAGAAAAGACGTCACTTGGAGGCCCTGGATGTGAGAGGTATGTGCTGCTGTATAGCAAATACAGTACAATGAGGTATGCAAAGGAGGGTCAACTTAGAGAATTGGGCCATATACATTGGGGCTTGGGCCCTGGATCTTTTGCTACCCTAGCAATGCCCCTGGTGAGGAGTAAATAAGCTGTGATCCCCACTATGGGAGAGGCGTTATTTATCAAGCCTTGCACACCAGAATTATGGCTTCATAAAGTTATAGATAGGGCCTTTGGGACTTTTTTCCACCACAGCGCCACCTACAAGTGTACAGCGAAAATGTAGTCACTATTTCAGAGCAGATCATTTCTGTGTTACATTTATGAAGTGCTGTGCTGTCCCAGCATTTATTTTCTCCATTGTCATTAATTGCCTATTTGTTTTGTTACATATTACCATGTTATGTAATGCTGCCACCCTGTGGTCATTCTTGTTATAGGTTCTAAATGTATAATATAATTGCCATATGCCTTTGCTCTCTGCTTTCTCCTCCCTTTTCTGTGACATCAATTCCTGTTTTTCTCAGTTCCTGAGGTGTCTTCTCCTGGAACAGACACAGAGCTGGAGAGAGCATTCGTTTTTTACCTCTAATATCCTCTAATATCCTCTGATATCCTCTATCCTTTGATATACTTTAATATCCTCTAATGTCCTCTATATATTAATTTCAATAAACTACCAAAGCATCTCATTTGCATCCTTCTCAATGGATCTTCAAATGCAACTGGTACCACGACCTACAGGATATTAGTGAGTTTAGCTATCTACCATTGCTTGTACAGGGATTACCACTCACAACCAGTCAACCAGACTTCTCTAACGTACATCTATGGAAGAATAGTCAAAAACGAGGGTTATATCTTCAGTCTTTGTATGTCTACACGCAGTCTGCAAGTAAGCTTGGAGCTGGCTGCCATCTTACCTGCACGTGGCTTCATAAGCACAGTCAGTAAGCTGAAATCCTTTCTTAAAGTGACAGTACCACTTAATCAGGAACAACATGTCACAAGAGGCTCACTGGATTTCTCGGTTACTGAACATAGGGAAACTCACCCTGCTCCCAAAAACTCATATATACAGGAAGCAGAGTCCATGTTCACTGAGGAACAAAATGTCCGATCTAAACGTGTTATCAAGCCGACAAAAAAGATTAGAGAAAACTTTGAGGCAAACAAAGAAGAGTTCAGTGACAATTTAAATGATTTATGGCAAAGAACAGAACACTATATAGCAGCTCTTTTACGCTATAACAATGACGCACCAAAGTTAACCACAGCATTGAATCGTTTAACTAACGCCTATGTCCGCTATCAGCGACTGTCTGCAAGATATATCTATTTTCTGAGCGAATCCGATTTTGATGATGCCTCAGAAGAGTTGAGAGAGAGAAAGGATCTCCTCCAAGAGAAGGATGCCTTAGTACAAGACACTAAGAGTAAAGCAGAACTCCGCATCGCACACTTGCAAGAAGTGGGATCCCATCGATCAACTTCAACCAAATATACACTTTGATCTTCCAAAACCTCTCGTTCGGAAGGTCAGTGCTACATGACAAGCTTCTAGAGATCCGGGCAGAAGCAGAGGAAGCTAGTGTTAGAAGTTCCTTTACTAAGAAGGAGGCAGAAATGGCAAAGAAGAAGAAAGAAGAAATGGCGAAGAAGAAAGAAGAAATGGCGAAGAAGAAAGAAGAAATGGCGAAGAAGAAAGTGGAAATGGCTGAGAAGGAAGCGGAAATGGCGCAGTTAGAGGCAGAGGCAGAAGCCCAACTAAAAGTTCTCCAAACAGAAAAGGAAGAAGCAGCTGCCTTAGCTAAGCTGAAGGTCCTCGAGCAAGCATTAGGCCAAGGTACTGACCTAGACTGTTTCATCCTAGGAGAAGTGGAAGACACAGCCGACTGCACTGCCAGATATGTGTTAAGGCAATCACCGCCTGTTCTTCCTGCTAAATCGCATGTAACCACACTACTTCTAAATCATCAACTGGGTGAACCCACAGAGCATCAGATGCCGTCATCCACCAATAACAAGGTAATTTCCAGCGTCAAACCAGCTCATCCTCCAGAGACTAAACCACAGCTTAACCCTTATGCCACATCTTTTTGTCCTGATCAATCTCAGCCTTACAAGCCAGAGTCACCACAATGCAATCCAGCAACAAGGAATGGGAGATCAGACATGTCGGACTTTTCCAGATACATGATGCGCAGGGAGCTGATAAACAATAGTCTCTCAAAGTATGATGACCATGCTGAAAACTACAGAACCTGGAAATCGACCTTTGAAGCGGTAATCAGTGATCTTAACCTCACTGCCAAGGAAGAACTTGACTTGCTTGTCAGCTGGTTAGGCCCAGAATCTGCAGAACGGGTAAAGACATTAAGAGCAGTTCATGCTGCCACTCAGAGGAAGGTCTCGCTGCAGCATGGGAGAGACTTGAACAAACCTATGGCAGTTCTGAAGCTATAGAGAGCACATTATTCAAGAGACTTCAGGCCTTCCCAAAAATAAATAGCAAGGACAACCATAAGCTCCAGGATCTGAGTGATCTACTAAAATAATTAGAATTGGCTAAAATGGACCCACATCTACCAAGACTGAGTTACCTTGATATGGCCCATGGTGTCAATCCAGTTGTGTTGAAACTACCACACTTCATGCAAGAAAAATGGGCAGACCAGGCCTCCAGATACAGGAGAGAACACAATGTGTCTTTTTCCCCTTTCTCTTATTTTTCTAGATTGATCAGTGACTAAGCTCGAAAGAAGAATGATCCCAGCTTTGACTTCACAGAATCCAGTCTACCTGCTTCATCCTCATGCTTGAGGTATGACAACCCAACAAGTAAACGTAGAGACTTAAAGGGAACAGTATCTGTTAGAAAGACAAACGTTCCACTTATTGCAGCCTCCACTACTAGGAAGGACACCCCTGTCCTTAAGGAAAAGGACCCTAACCGCATGTGTCCTATCCACAAAAGACCTCATCCTTTAAAAGAATGTCGTGGGCTCAGGGCAAAGGCTTTGCAAGAAGGCAGAGAGATACTCAAAGAGCTTGAAGTGTGTTACAAGTGTTGTGCCTCATCAAATCATATGGCAAAAGACTACCTTGGCTCCAGACAACGCATCTCAAGACGCAACTAATGCCGTCCCACCCCATGGCGGGGAGCCACCGACTCAAGAGCTAACTACTACGACTGTCTCCTCTTCCTGTATGGAAATATGTGGCAAGGAGACTGGTTCCAAGTGCTGCGCAAAGGTGTGTTTGGTCAACGTATACCCAGAAGGGCAGTCTGAAAGAGCCACCAGAATGTATGCCATTATAAACAAACAAAGCAATATGTCTCTGGCAAAGCCTAAATTCTTTGAGATCTTCAGTGTAAAGGGAGAAGCAACACCATACACCCTCAACACTTGTTCTGGTCGTGTAGAGACTTATGGAAGAAGAGCTACTGGATGCATTATCTCCTCCATTAAAGGGAACATTCATATACCCTTGCCAACGTTAATTGAATGTGACCAGATACCTGATGAAAGAGATGAAATTCCTACTCCAGAAGCTGCATACCACCATCCCCACTTGAAACATCTAGCTAATGAGATTCCCCCTATGGACATGAATGCTGACGTCTTACTCTTGCTCGGGAGAGACATTCTGAGGGTCCATAAGGTATGGCAACAATGCAATGGTCCTGACAATGCCCCATATGCGCAGAGGCTCGACTTAGGCTGGGTTATTGTGGCGATGTATATATTGATAAAAGCCACAAACCATCTCAAGTGAATTCCTTCAAAACCTTTGTGAACAGCAATGGTCAGGCAACTCACTTTAAGCCATGTGTTCATCATTACGAGGTAAAGGAAAGGCTTTCTAACTTCCGTAAGGAACCAGACATCATTTCTAACCTTTATGACGACTTAGGAAGATCAGTGTTTTGTACAACACCAGAGGACAACTGTCACGAGTGGGCTTGCGTCTGGTATCAGACGTTCTGCGCGGCTTTCAAAAGTGACATAATTTGACATGTTTTCCCCTTGGTTTGGTTGCTGTTTACCACACCCCTTCCCCTCAGCTGTTGTAGGTATGGTAATTTTCTCTCTTCTATTTATTCCTTCATTTCCCAGTATTCACTGCGGTTTATACTTTCTGCTGACTTAGTTGTTTGGAGCTGTTCTTGGCTGAGTTCCAGTAGCTGCTATTTCTGCATAAAGATAAGTGTCTTTTTCCCTATTGTGTTTATCCGTTGTTTGGAGTCTCCTATTCCTCCGTCTTGTTGGAGGAACGGGTTGACTCCTTCCCCTATCACTAACTACAGGGTCAGTTAGAAATTAGGTTCCAGTGTATGAACTCTCCTACCACTAAGGCCTGTTCATACTGGTAGTCAGCCAGGGCCTAGTCTCAGGGATTCCTGCAGGAGGTGACCATTTTCCTTCTCCGGTCTGTTCCCTTCCCTCTTACGCTTGGTGTGGCTATACCCTCCACACCAGAGCGTGACATTATAAACTGCCAAAACAAAAATTTATGTCATTTTTGTGCTGACATGGATGCTATTGCTGCGCTTGCTGAACGGCTGCAGGGACTCAGTTTGGAGGTGGCTGACATCCGCAACCAGATCAGAGACGCACAGACTGGTGGTTCTGGGGTGCTGAGTGTCAGGCCTGTTTGGAGCCTAAGGTCCCCTCCCGGATAGATTTTCTGGGGGACGTGATAATTTTATTCTATTTAGTGAGGCGTGCAAATTGTATTTCAGACTGCGTCCACATTCTTCTGGTAATGAGGAGCAGAAGGTTGGTGTGGTCATCTCGCTGCTTAAAGGGGATGCGCAGTCATGGGCCTTTTCTTCTGCCGACCGGATCGCCAGTCTCTCCTCGGTCAGTAGATGAATTTTTCAAGGCTTTAGGGATTATCTATGATGACCCAGATCGTATCTCCCTGGCTTGAGACCAAGATACGTGACCTTTGTCAGGGTGAGCGCCGGTTGAGATTTATTGCTCTGAGTTCGGAGGTGGGCGACCAATACTAAATGGAACGATCCGGCTTTACGTAGCCAATTCTGTCAAGGTCTATCTGAAAGTCTGAAAGATGCTTTGGCCTTTCAGGAAACC
>ONZH01022870.1:0-19784 GCA_900303285.1 Rhinella marina | reverse complement strand
TTTAATTTCTGTTTTTCTTTCCTCGCACTCTCTATAATATGTATATATCCAAAAAAAAAAAGAAAGGCAAAGCACTACTAGTGTATAGATGGTGGTGCCAGCAATCTCCAGCACTTGGTCAATGTCCTACAATAGATAAAGGTAAAAAGTTTGCAGCCACTTTGATTTAGATATAAAAACAAAATTGTGCTTTGATTCCACATTCAAAGGATGCAACATTTTGCGTCTGCCCCTACGAGACCATTTTCCAGCAAGTGAGAAAAAAAAGCATGTTTTTTTTTTTTTTATTTTCACTAGAAAATCAAGTGCTGTAACCTGTTCACCTATATCTCCTATAATATAGATAGTCTATACCATTCCTGCTAGAATTGAACGGTTTTTGATAAGTCGGATCGTTTAAAACCGGATTGCCCATAACGGTGTGAACCTAGTCTGTATAGTTCTAATTTCATCAACACAGGTACTTGGACTTCAGACAGACAGACAGAGGACGGAGACGATGCAACCCTTGGTAGTGAATTGGTGTTGGTTTATATTTTTTGTTTAAAAACTCCATGTTATGATACTTTAAACCAAACAATGTTTCACTATAGGCACTCGAAAAATTTAAAATTGATGGGATTGGAACCAAGAATGATGTCACTACGTAGTTGCAAAACACAGTACAATTTAACATAGAACGTCAAACGTAGTTTCTTGAAATAAGCACTCCAGTAAAAATATTATTGTGCCTTGCCCAGTAGGGCAGCGGGTCAGTTACCTCCCAGATGTGACCCTCTCCTCCCCTAGTGTGGTATGCCCGGTGTAGCCGGTGACGTGACCGCGTACTCCGCGCACAGTGAGTTTGTAGACCGGAACTCACAGTGATAACACTTCGGCTCTCCCACAGAGCTGCCTGTTTATCTCTGAGTTCTGGTCTATTCAAAAGGACCAGGGAACTCTGCCTCTGACTCTGCAACTCCGTCACAGGTCAACTTGGGGGACACTGTTAGCGGCCGCGCCAGGGGAGTGCAGGTCACTTGGGGGTAGGCCGTGTCCCCTGGTCGACGAAAATAGATTTCCTGGTAGTGCTCTTTTACCTTATTGGATAAATACAAATATAAATGTGAATGTATGATCAAAATATAAATATATCTCTATGTAGTGTGTATTAATTTTAACTGTTGTTATGTAGTACAGAGTGTGGGAAATGAAGACTCAGAAGATAACGATAAATTTGGCAGCAAGGCTATAAAGAGAAGGTATACTAGGGATGCAAATACTTAAGTGTTGTGTTATTTATAATTTTTTTTTTAATTTATATTGTTTTAACTTTTAAGGCCAAATTCAGATTTGTCAAAATAATACTGGACGACAAGCATGAAACAGGGTGGACAGTAGCAGTGGTTCATCGTGTGGTAAGACTGGTTTATGTTACATAACTACTCACATAATTACTGTAGCCAAATAGTTGCCGTTGTTAAGAAATATATGTGTATGTATGTGTATATATGTATGCAGTGAAACCTCTTTGAGCCAACCACCTAAAATTGCACAAAAAAGAGCTCTTCTAGAGGGGTGGTCTTCTCAACGAATGCATAATCAATGGGGATCTGAAAATATGTCAAAGTAATCTGGTCTGGCTAAGGGGTGGTCTACTCAAAGGTGTTTTTTTTGAGAGGTTTCACTGTATGAATGTGTGTGTATATATGTATGTGTGTATATATAATTACCAGGAAACTCTAAGGCCCTCTAGGTAAGTATAATGCAAACGTTGGTTTATTCATACTTGAGAAAAGCTCTGATGTAGGAGCTGAAACCTGTCATGTCTGTTTCACTTTGTGCGAATAAACCACCGTTGGCATTTTTCCTGCCTAGAGTGACGTAGAGTTTCCTGGTGATATTCATGATTGGAGCTACATCGATCCACACCACTGGCACCCAACTATCTCTGGAGTGATTTTTGTTTTCCTAAATTATATATATATATATATATTTTTTTTTTTTATTTCTATGCTATTTTACACATTGATGGTCCACATAAACGTTCCAAGGATGTTTTTGGTTTATTAACTGCCTGTTTCAAAGGGCCATAGCACTCGTTCACTTGCTGTGACAAACAGCGCTCACTCATACAGACTGGCAAAATTCATTAGGAACTGTAGAGGGTGAAGGCAGGAGCGTCATTCTTTCACGTGAAATGTATTATGTTTGTAAAAAACTAATAGGATATAGGATATTACTATATAAATATTAAACTGTATTATTTTTCAAATACCCATTGAAACTGACAACCATTTTCCTTTAATTTTTTTTTCTTTTTTTTTTGTTTCAGAACTTATAGATGAGAAAGTGAAGAGCCCAGATTCCTCAGGCATACTGAGGATGAAATCGCTATTCAAAAATTGTTCCATTCAAATGCTTTCTATTGCTAAAAGCATTAGAAATCTACAAGTTGCTTTTAGTGAAATGTCTGATCTCCTGGAGGAAGTATTTCATGTCTAATTACCTTGTTGTGAATAGGTGATGTTTACGTATTAAAATGTTTTGTTTATTTTTTACAAATGTTTGCCAAAAAATTACCTACACGTGTAAACGTGTATCTGTCAATGTGGAAAAAATAATTTCACACGCTACTGTGAAAACAAGTTTACTATTAATGTAGCAATGTACGAACAAGTGTACATGTGTATTTGTGCATTAAACATTTATACCCTGGAAATTGACTTGTGATTTTAAAATCAAATATGTGATGTGGGATAATTATGTTTCAAATTGTGACTTGACTTCCTACACTGGCACAATTAGAAATGAAATTATAGAATGGTGGTTGTAATAGGTGGGTTATGTTTGTGGTCATCATTTTGGTAATTAGGGCCCATGCACATTGAGAAATTGCATGGGAGATCCTCGCATGCAGTCTGGCGCGGGTATGTGCGTCCCATTCATTTACATGGGATGCCCATTCCACAGGCATATGCCAGCATAATTCCGCTATAAGGTGACATGTCACTTTCTTTAGAATTCTGCTGGCGGTTGACGGCAGGTTGCGCGTCCCAGCAGTGGATTCCACCAGAGGATATCGCCCCAATTCCTCCATGTGCATGGACTCTGAAACAGTACCTTATATATATATAACACGGGGGGTATTGCTAATACCCAGGAGATAGGCGCTGCTGGCCACTAGACTTCACAATACAGGCACCTCTATACTCTAAAGGCCCTTTTACACGGGCCGATGAGTCTCCTTGCCTGAGCGCCGATCTGCGACATCGGCGCTTGTGCAGGGAGCCTTTACACGACCCGATGAACTAAGAACCGGGCCGCACGAGTTCGTTGTATCACTCGTGCACCCCGGCAGCTCTATACTGTCAGGCGCGCATCACCTGTTCACACAGGCGATGTGCGCCCGACAGATCGGATCTTTTGGCTTGTACAAAAGATCCAATAGTCGGCTGATCAGGGCCACTTTTACAAGGGCCAATTATCGGCACTAGCGTTCCTAGGAATGAATTTTTTTGGACGATAATCGGCCCATTTAAGGGGATTCAACTTAATTGTTTCCCACTGGACCCTGTAAAAGGCCCTTAAAGTGATCAAGTCAGCCAAGCAACAATTAAAAACAGCGTAAACTGACAGAATGCAGAAGTGATCAAGGGAAGACTCCTGGCCCCGGCACCTCAATGCTGTTAAAAAAGGTCCTTTTACATGGGCCGATTATCGGCCAAAAAAGCCTTCCTAGGAACGCTAGTGCCGATAATCGGCCTGTGTAAAAATGGCCCTAGTGGCAAAACGCTCGTTTGTCGGCTGATTGGATCTTTTGCTTTCTGCAAAAGATCCAATCTGTCGGGTGCACATCACCCTGTGTAAACAGGCGATGTGCGCCTGACAGTATGGAGCTTCCCGGCCGCACGAGTGATACAGCGATCACTCGTGCGGCACAGCGCTCGATTCATCGGGACATGTAAAGGCTCCCTGCACGAGCGCCGATGTCGCTGATCGGCGCTCGGGCAGGGAGACACATCTGCCCGTCTAGGGGCCTTTAGGATATTGGATGTTTACACAGGTTGTTTTGCACACAATGAGCCGAGAAATGGCCGTATGTAGGAAATTTTTTTTGGCCCATGGGTCGGTCTTTTATGCTACCTTCCAAAAAACTATTGTCTGATCAAAAGTATTCAAAATCATACATTAACCATCACAAATCAAGAACTTTATTTAGGTTTAACAATTTATTACACAAGTGCCAAAAAATGGGCAAACATAAGTGCCGTAACAAGGAACTGTTATAACTCCATTATAAAGATGTGTAACTGTAGTCCGGTGCAGTAGTTGGTCCAGGGTAAAAATGGTTGCCCTGCATTATTGGCTGTGTCTGGTAATTGTTGCCATATCTGTGAAAAGCAGCCGATTGAGGGACAGGGGGGGCACTTGTTGAAGGGGTTTGCCGTCTACTACTTAGGACTGTGTCAGCATCGAGCTCCCCAAGTAAACCCTTAGCAAGTAGCTCAGTTAAAAGTTTCTCGCAATAAATTCTTTGACGGTCATCCATTCGTCGAAGTTTTCCGGCAACATTCAAGCCTATACCCTCAAACTCGTCCACTCCACGGTCTAATAATTTTGTAGCCTGATGTAGAAGGTCTGCTGTTGTTTTTTTTTTTTCCTCCTAAGTGCAGCTGGCAGAGGCGTTGAGCATGGTTGTGGACGAAAAATCGAAGGAGTAGTCTCATCGCTGGTATTATTTAAGACTTCCTGTGAACACTGGAAGAAAAATTAAATTGTTTTAATGCAACACATATACTCCACTGTAATGGGACACTGATGGAAGCGTGAACTAGCGTCAGTCAACAAGATTGTGGCTATCAATCATCCATAAGCCGCATGAGGAATTGGAACAAAACATGGATGCCAAGGGGTTTCTTTCCATGTGGGTGGGTAAAGACACAGCTGAGGGCTGACTATTGGGGAAGCAAAGTGAAGGAGAACGCTATGGTAAGAATCATACAGGGCAAATGTGGATGTCTATTTGTTGGGTATATTTTTTTTTGTTGGGTAATCATGGTAAGCTATGGAGTCGTAGAGGAGGAGCTCCATGCCGCCACACTGAGCGAATCTGTATCAGCAGCCCGCATCGCCACCCATTCAAACACCCCCTCCCCTCCCCGTGCCTCCACCAGACCAGCCACCAGCTATCCGGATTTGTGTCATCTCCCCAGCACGCTGGCTGTCTCTTCTCCCTGCCGGCACACGTGACTTCCGTGCAGTAATTACGGGAACCGACATGTAGGGAGAAGAGACAGACAGCGCGCGGGGGAGATCAGCGATGAGCTGACTGTATGATATCAAGTAAGGGGGCACAAACGCTCCACTCGGGTAGTTTATAAACTTATATTTGGCGAACTACATGTCCAAGAAGGGGTATACAGATATCCCCATAGTCTGCTGCTGAATGTGCTGGAGTCTATGGGGATATCTGTAGTTCCGATTTTTATCATGGACATTCTTTTTAATACTTTTAAATTAATGTAGTTATATTTTAAAAGATATAGAAGTACTTACAATTTCTGGACCGGTATCATTGGTGTCACCAAGGTCTGTAGACGTGCTGGAATTCTGACAGGCTGGACTGTCTTGTTCCAAACTGCTCTGGGATGCACGTGAAATTTCACTGTCATGAGTGAAGGCCAGCAAGTCATAATACCACAGCTTTGGAACGTATACTTCATCTGTCCCCGATCCTGATTTTTTCGATTGCTCCACTTTATTTAGCTCTTTTTTGTATACTGTTCTCAAATGTTGAATTTTTTGTTTAACAAATTTTAAATCCGCATGGGGATAAGATTTTTGACAATGCTGTATGAGTTTGTCAAACGCCTCTTTTTTTTTATATCGGTTGCAGTAGTCTGGGCTTTTTACTTTCCATAGACATGGAAATGACCGATAGATTTCAATGAAATCCTTAAGAAATTCCGCGTTGTATTTGTCCATTGTATTTGTCCACCTTAGGCTCTTCCTTCGGGCAACAAAAATACAAGATTTCGCCAATGATGGCGGATGCAGTTGCGAGCGCAATAGCGAGCAGAATGGAGGACGAAATACGAACGCAACAACGAGCAGATCTTCGCGCCGAACTTTTGAAAGGTTTGAAATTCAAACTATTCATACGCGAGAATAAAGACACGTATTTCCGGTCGCTACGCGAACCAATGGAATTTTAATGGGACGTGCCGAACTATTGGACTAATTAGAATGAATAACGCCTATCTAACCAATTGACCCCTCCCATTACCATCTGCCAACGACTAAACGATTTTCGTTTAAACTGGAAGATTTTCGAACGATTAACGATAAATTTATTGGCAGGACAAAAGATGCGATCAACGAGAAGCGAACGAAATATCGTTCGTCGTTAAATCGTTAACCGTGTTTAAACACAACAATAATCGTGCAAATTCGAACGTTTTAACGATTATTTGAACGATAATCGGCTCGTGTAAAAGGGCCTTTAGTATTCAAGTACTTCACCAGTTCTTTAAAATGAACCTTCTCTCCCCTCCACACCACAAAGATATCGGCGATAAAACGATACCACATCACTACACCTTCAATGTGGGGAGGAGACATATCGCCGAAGACACAGTTCCTCTCCCACCAGCCCAGGAGCAAATTAGCATACGATGGGGCACAAGAACTCCCCATCGCGGTGCCCCTGAGCTGGTGGAAGAAGACACCATCAAAAAGAAAGTAATTCTAAATCAGAACAAACTCCAACAATTTCAATACCAGAATGTTGTGAGGTTTAAATTGACAGCCCCTCGTCTCCAAAAAAGATGTTACTGCCATGACACCACACCGATGCGGTAAAGAGGAATAGAGCGCCTCCACATCAATGGAGGCCAACCACATATCCTTTTCCAAGACAACTCCCTCCAAGCTACACAACAGATCTCCCGTATCTCTGATGTAGAAAGGTAAAGCCTTCACAAAAGGGGCCAAGATTGTATTAACATATATGCCTAAATTCTGTGTTAGACTATTTACACCTGCAACAATGGGGCGCCCCTTAAGAGGGGTCACCCCCTTGTGCACCTTCGGGAGGCTGTAAAATGTGGCCACTGTGGCCTCTTTAGATATCAAATTGATGTCCTGAGCTTCTCGTAGGATGGTTAGTAGTTCTCCCTGATATTCAACGGTAGGGTCCCCACTTAATTTCTCATAGGTGTTCTTGTCTCTTAGTAAATCGAGGCACATTTTTTGTATTGAGGAGTATCCAGAAAAACCAGGTTGCCACCCTTATCTGAGAGCTTAATAATGATCTTTTTGTCCTTTTGTAAGGCTAGCAGGGCCTGATGTTCATTTTTAGTACAATTATAGGAATGTGTCCCTATGCTAATGTCCTCCAATTCCTTGCAAACCTGGTTAATAAAAACCAATCAATACAGCAGGGTTCCCCAATTGGCGGCATATTCACACTCTTGTTCTTCAAGGTGGTGAAAGGCCCTTGACCTGTTAATTGGGGAGTGTCAGCTAAATAGTATAGGAGCCTAACGTCCTCCAAGATATCTAGGGGGACACCAAGTTCCCTACTCTCCCTCTTGTTGACTAGACAAAAGTGCTTATGCCAACGTAGTTTACGGGCAAAGAGGCACAGATCCTTGACCCAATTGAACAAATTAAATGTTGTTATAGGTACGAATGATAGGCCCTTAATAAGCAGTGAAATCTCACTGCCAGTGAGGGGTCTGCTGGAGATATTGAGTACCTGGTTATTTTGAGGAGTGATGTCTCTTCTATTAGATGTAGGGTAAGATGTCAAAGGGGTCTTTAGTGGAGAAATATTAGAGCCCCTCTCAACTAGCGTGCCTGACTGCGAGCACACAATTGGTAAGGGGCTCCCTGCTCCACCTCTACCTCTACCTCGTTGTCTACCTCTTTCTCTGCTTTGTTTTTGTGCCCCCCCTCTTTCTCCCTTCAGAGGCCTCTGTGTCACTTGATGTAAGGTCTAGTTCTAGATTCTTACAGGAGTCAGTGTTCTATACCGTGGAATAAACACAGTTTTCCTTGAAATCCAACAAATCCCAGTTAAACTGCCGGTGTTTCCTTTCTTTAAGATGGTATTGGAATTTTTCCAATGCGTTTTTCAAGGAAATTTCTTTGTTGGCAAAGTCTGGCTCTTGTGAGAATTGTTAAGTAATCTCTATGTATTCTTTGAGTTTATTATCTAGTTTATTCAAGTTGACCTTCTCTTCATCAAGAAGCAAATGCATGAGGCGGAGGGAGCTCTTTGTAGCTTCTTCCTCCCATTTGCTCATGAGTGTTGCACTCCTGCACCTGCTTGCTGGGATGAGGGTAATGCGTAAACCTCTGGGTACAATCTTGTGTTTTAAATAATTCTCCAGTGACTGATCCTCCCACCAGGCAGTAATCTGCTCCTTGTACCCTTTTGTTAAGTCCCTAAATGCTGTCTTAAAAGATGGTGTATATCGTTGTTGATTAAATGCCTTCTCTGAAAATACCTCACTGGCCTCTGACAGCCATCTATTTTTATCCAGCCCGACTGACAGAAAGGCTGCCATACCACCTCCAATAAAGCAATATCACTTTCCAATTAGAGATATAGATGCTAACACCTGGACTCAGTGCCACAATAACCCATGCGATTCACAACCAAATACCAAAATAGGGTAAACTACTAAAACATAGCTTAAGGGACGCCCCATTGTTGCAGGTGTAAATAGTCTAACACAGAATTTAGGCATATATGTTGATACAATCTTGGCCCATTTTGTGAAGGCTTTACCTTCCTACAGTACATCAGAGATACGGGAGATCTGTTGTGTAGCTTGGAGGGAGTTGTCTTGGAAGAGGATATGTGGTTGGCCTCCATTGATGTGGAGGCGCTCTATTCCTCTTTACCGCATCGGTGTGGTGTCATGGCAGTAACATCTGTTTTGGAGACGAGGGGCTGTCAATTTAAAACTCACAACATTCTGGTATTGAAATTGTTGGAGTTTGTTCTGATGAAGAATTACTTTCTTTTTGATGGTGTCTTCTTCCACCAGCTTAGGGTCACCGCGATGGGGAGTTCTTGTGCCCCATCGTATGCTAATTTGCTCCTGGACTGGTGGGAGAGGAACTGTGTCTTCGGCGATATGTCTCCTCCCCACATTGAAGGTGTAGTGATGTGGTATCATTTTATCGCCGATATCTTTGTGGTGTGGAGGGGAGAGAAGGTTCATTTTAAAGAACTGGTGAAGTCCTTGAATACAAACAAATTAAATCTTAAATTTACTTTTGAGATAGAAAGAATGTCTCTTCCATTTTTGGACATCTTGATAAGTAGGGGACTGGATGGGATGAATTCTCTCCTAAGATGGGACAACCACCACCCACTTCCCCTAAAACAAGGGATCCCTGTCGGGCAGTATCTGAGAATGAGGAGAAATTGTTCCACTTTCTCAGATTTCAGAAAACAGGCCAAGGATCTTAGAGAAAGATTTCTTGACAGAAGATACCCTGATGCTATCCTTAGGAAAGCATATCGCAGATCTGCCAACATGGATCGTAATGAATTGCTTTATCCCAAACATCGACCCGACACTAGTACCACTATTCGCCTCATTGCAACGTATGATGAGGCAGAAAATGAGGTACATCAGATCCTCTGCAAACATTGGGGTATTCTACAACTGGACCCTGATATTGGTAGTATCCTCACCGATACCCCACAAATTACCTTCCGCAAGGGGCGGAGTCTGAGAGATCTCCTGGTACACAGCCACTATGTCAAAGAGACTGTTAATCCGGGTTGGTGGCCAAAGAAGATTGTGGGCTGCCATCGTAGTGGCTGTGTGGCCTGCCCACGGATTGAAAGTCGACGCTCATTCGTGGGAAATAATACAGGCAAATGTTATACCATCAGGGATTTCCTAAATTGCCGCACGAAGGGGGTGGTCTACAAGGCCACCTGCCATTGCGGATTGGAATACATGGGTAAAACAACTAGGGAATTACGGAGACGTGTGGGGGAACACCTCAGAGACATCAAACATCAAAAAGATACCCCGCTGGCCAAACACATTGTTGGTTGTCATGGAGGAGATGCCTCAGCTATTTGCTTTATGGGCATTGAGGTGGTCCCCCACACTTTAAGGAGAGGTGATTGGGATAGGAAGATTCTCCAGCAAGAAAGCTGGTGGATCTCTGAGTTAAAGACCAGCCACCCTCGTGGTCTTAAAGAAGAACTCCCGCAAAAATTTTTATTCTCTGACCTGTTAGAAAGGTGCATGATATAATCTGTAGTGATTGTCATTTTCTTATCAGTGACTGTTTCTGTGAGTAAAAACCTCTCTTCTTATTGTAGCTGGGTCATGTGACCAACTCCCTGACCTCCAACTGACCCAGGACAGAAAGCCAGTATATGCTCTATTCATTCCGATGGGAGCCTCACTTTCAGTCATATAGGAATACATAGAGAATTAGACTTTCTGTCCACACATAAGTCTATGTGTGAGTTGGTGGGTCTAATTGATGGTCACATGACACAGATAAGAAACTTCAGGATGATATAAGTCAAAAATTCAGACACTGGTAAGAAAATGACATTCACTACAGATTATATCATGTACATTTCTAGCAGGACATGGAATAAAATTTTTGTCGGGAGTTCTTGTTTAATGAACAACTGTTTTTTGGTTGTTTCATTTAATTTCATATCTTGACCAAAGCTATGATACGGTCGCAGCTGTACTATTACCATTCTTGGATTCATCATATATTCAGTGATAAGGTCGCCTTTCTTCTGTATGCATATTGTTTTTGGACATTTTATTAATGTATATGATCACAGTGCAAAGGTATGTTTTTCATCACTGACTAGTTTTGCTTTTAAGCAGTAGCCTCCTTTGCGTAATCTGTGATTTATTATTATATAATGTCTATGTGATCCATCTACTAATGTATATGTTTATGTGATCCAATCACACAAAAATTAAAAATCATATTTATACGCCCTGGCGCATTGATACCTTATTTAATGCTTCTAAAAAAATAATAATTTTTGATTGCCTCTTCTGAATGTACTTTGCACCGGCCTATGTAAATAAATAGTTTACCTGTCATTTAATACTACCATGTAATATAAGTAGCGGGGACTAGTAAGGACACACTGTCCCCGATGCTCAGCGCCTTACTAGGGATTGGCGTCAACCAATGGGAATGGATGGGGCGTCACTCTGACCCATGCGTCATGCCCCTGATACTCCCATCACATGCCCTCCTCCTGACGTGTTACGTTGCGTAGCGGTGCATGCACACTGTGGATCCCAATGAGTTGCGTACCGCCCATACCACCGGGAATTACAAGCGTCCTATAAGGTTGGTAGATGCGCTTTGTACATATTTAGATCAAGCCAGTGAGGGGTGGCTAAGTGGAACGCCCTTTATACATGTTATCTGTAAGGGCGGTACTATCTGTATTAAGAGGGGCATTCAAACCTTTTTGGCGCCAGCTACCACGCGGATGCCACTGCCCCACTGGACAGAGTTGAGCTGTGGCTATGGACTCATATAGCTAATCAGCTCCTATATGTGAACCAGATGGAAAACCAATGCTGGCTTTCACCTCTATAATCCTAATACATCGGTTCCCTGATGATCTGGTGAAGCCCACCAGAGAAACACATTGGGATATTAATTTTCCTATCTATATCTAGGGCTTCCCTTGCTATATTCCCCCTGTGACGAATTGTTGGGCAGTCACATCTTACCACAGGGCTGACAAGGGATAATCCTAGTTAGATAGAGCCCTCTACCCTATTCACTATATAGTTAATGCATTAGGGTCTATTTAGGGGCAAAGACCCAGCATCCTTAGTGCAGGGCTCTATTAGCATACAACAGTATATCTAAGTGGTAAGACCGCTACATTTTTTATGGTGCACTGGTTATTCATTTATGCACTTACACAGTTCTTGTCATTTTTGTGGGTATTTGTATTTTAACTGTCTATAGTAAAAGCTATGTTTTAGGCGTTTACCCTATTTTGGTATTTGGTTGTGAATCGCATGGGTTATTGTGGCACTGAGTCCAGGTGTTAGCATCTATATCTTTAATTGGACAGTGATATATGTCCCTAAGATGTCTTTTACAGCATTGGTTGAAACCAAATGTACCCCAGATATCTGAGGTGGTGTCTCAAATGACACACTTTATGCATATGCATAAGATAGATACAGAGACACAAAGAGAAAAAATTATTTCATAAGTGGAGGATTTTTATTAGCAAACATATTCCACAAGCTGAACTCACACCTCTCATGCAGGCTTTCCGACACATGAAATGGTATGCCAGAGAAATTTTGAAGAGCACATTGGGTAACCTATATGTGGGAACGCAATCTGCTTTATAATACCTTGCGAAATCTCAATCTAGTGGACCATGGGGAGGGCCTGACAGACATCTAAGGAAAAGGGGTTAGGGAAGGAAGGATAGTTTTATTTTGATGTTTTTGATGTATTTTATAAAAATGTAAAATGTATTCACCTCTGCTATTGTACTTTCATTGTACTTGTATACGTTGATGGTGAACTTCAATAAAAATATGTTTAAAAAAAATCATAAAAAAATTAAATTAAAAAAATATAAAAAAAAGAAGTTTAAATCACCCCCCCTTTCCGTAAAATTAAAAAATAAATATCTAAATAACAATAAATATAAACATCATGGGAATCGCCGCAACTGAAAACACCCATACTCTTGAAATATAAAATAAAAATTCCAATACGGTGAATTGCGTAACGGAAAAAAGGGTCAAAATGGCCGATTTGCCATTTTTTCATTGCTTCTCTTACCCAAAAAAGTAATAAAATGTGATCAAAAAGTCACACACACTCCAAAATGGTATCAATAAAAACTACAGATTGTCCTGCAAAAAATGAGTCCCTAAACAGCTCAGTGGATATAACTATAAAAAAAGTTATGGGGGTCAGAATATGACGATGTAAAAAAAAAAAAAAATTATATTTTCTTTTCATAATTAATGGCGGCATTTGAAAGTACGACTTGTCCAGCAAAAAATAAGCCCTCATACAGCTATGTGAAAATATAAAAAAGTTATGGCTCACGGAAAATAGGGAAGAAAAATGAAAACTCAAAAATCTCCGGTAGTGAAAGGATTCAGAACCTAACTGTTTTGCCTCAGTCCAGCTCGGGCAGTGTGAAAAGTAGCTACCTGGAGAGGGGAGGGCTGCTTTACTGGTCTTGTTTGAAAGCTGACAGTCCAGGCTTTTATACAAGACCAAAATGACAGCTAAAGTCCACGCAACACAGGAGAAATCACTGTTAGAAATCAGGTCGGGAATAATCGCTGGTAAAAACCAGTTTTTACTTTCACTTTTAGCTGCATTCACAGCATCTCGATTTCTATCAGTGATATCTTCCTCTGTCTTGAACATATTGCTGTCATGAGTGGGCTTGCGTCTGGTATCAGACGTTCTGCGTGGCTTTCAAAAGTGACATAATTTGACATGCTTTTCCCTTGGTTTGGTTGCTGTTTACCACACCTCTTCCCCTCAGCTGTTGTGGCTGTGGTAATTGTCTTTCCTCTATTTATTCCTTCATCTCCCAGGATTCACTGCGGTTTATACTTTCCTCTCACTTGTTGTTTGGAGCTGTTCTTGGCTGATAACCAGTTGCTGCTATTTCTGCATAAAGATAAGTGTCATTTTACCTATTGTGTTTATCCGTCGTTTGGAGTCTCCTATTCCTCCGTCCTGTTGAAGGAACGGGTTGACTTCTTCCCCTATCACTAACTACAGGGTCTGTTAGATATTAGGTTCCTGTGTATGAACTCTCCTACCACTAAGGCCTGTTCATACTGGTAGTCTGCCAGGGCCTAGTCTCAGGGATTCCTGCAGGAGGTGACCACTTCCCTTCTCCGGTCTGTTCCCTTCCCTCTTACGCTTGGTGTGGCTATACCCTACACACCCGAGCGTGACATTATAAACCACCAAAACAAAAATTTGTCATTTTTTGTGCTGACATGGATGCTGTTGCTGCACTTGCTGAACGGCTGCAGGGACTCAGTTTGGAGGTGGCTAACATCCGCAACCAGATTCAGAGACCACAGGCTGGTGGTTCTGGGGGTGCTGAGTGTCAGGCCTGTTTGGAGCCTAAGGTCCCCCTCCCAGATAGATTTTCTGGGGGACGTGATAATTTTGTTCTATTTAGGGAGGCGTGCAAATTGTATTTCAGACTGCATCCACATTCTTCTGGTAATGAGGAGCAGAAGGTTGGTGTGGTCATCTCGCTGCTTAAAGGGGATGCGCAGTCATGGGCCTTTTCTCTGCCGACCGGATCGCAGTCTCTCCGGTCAGTAGATGAATTTTTCAAGGCTTTAGGGATTATCTATGATGACCCGGATCGTACCTCCCTTGCTGAGACCCAGATACGTGACCTTTGTCAGGGTGAGCGGCCGGTTGAGATTTATTGCTGTGAGTTGGGCGACCAATACTGAATGGAACGATCCGGCTTTGTGTAGCCAATTCTGTCAAGGTTTATCTGAAAGGCTGAAGGACGCTTTGGCCTTTCAGGAAACCCCTGTGTCTTTGGAAGCCGCTATGTCTCTTGCTGTGCGCATGGATAGGCGCCTGAGAGAGCGATCTAGGGGCCCCCGCTCTCAGGACGTACTATCACATAGTGTACTGTCTTCCTATGACACTTTGGGTGAATATTCCCCTAGGTTGATGTCAGGGGATGAACCTATGCAACTAGGGGGAGCCACTCCTGTTTCCACTCGTAAACATTTTGGTAATAAAAAGGTTGTGTGTTTTTTTTCTGTGGTCAGAAAGGACCCTTTATCAATGTATGTCCATGCTTTCAATCTCTAAAAGAGAGAAAAGAAAAGGGGGAGTTGAATTCTCATCTCACTCTTGGTGGGGTGGGTAGGGAGACTGAAAATGTGCATTTGTCTTCATCCTGTAGTACCCGTTTTCTCCTGACTGCCGAGGTGGCGCTAGAGGCAAAGGTTGTGAAAATTGAGGTGTTTATTGACAGCTGGGCAGGGGTGAACTTGATTGATGCTCAGTTTGTCCATATGCATGGATTGTCGCCGAGTTCTTTGGATAAGAGGATTTCTGTGTTTGCCATTGATTCTGCACTGTTTGTCTCAGATGGTGCATGATATCAAATTAAGAGTGGGTGAATTTCATCAGGAGTTTATTTCATGTTTTGTGTTGGAAGGTCTTCCTGCTCCTGTGGTTCTGGGTTTACCGTGGTTAAGCAAACATAATCCGTCCATTGACTGGCATACTAGACAAATTGTGGATTGGGGCGATTATTGTGTTGACAATTGCCTTAATACATCTTTTTCTGCTTTAACCACTAAGACTCTTCCTTCTTTTATATCGGATTTCTCTGATGTATTTTCTGAAGGTGGATGTCAGGATTTACCCACTCACCGGGAATACGATTGTAATATCAATCTTATCCCTGGAGCAAAATTGCCCAAATCTAGGCTGTATAACCTTTCTGGACCTGAGAGAACGGCCATGAAGGAATATATTGCTGAGAGTTTGGCTAAAGGACATATTAGGCCTTCCAAATATCCTGTGGAAGCAGGGTTCTTTTTTGTTAAGAAAAAGGACGGAACCCTTAGGCCATGTCTGGATTTCCGTGAACTCAATAGGATTACTGTCTGTGATCCATACCCCCTTCCTTTGATTCCTGACTTGTTTAACCAGATTGTGGATGCCAAGGTGTTCTCCAAGTTGGACTTAAGGGGGGCATATAATCTGGTCAGGATCAAAGAAAGGGATGAATGGAAGACGGCCTTTAACACTCCTGAGGGCCACTTTGAGAACCTGGTCATGCCTTTTGGGTTGACCAATGCTCCTGCTGTCTTCCAGCATTTTGTTAATGACATTTTTCATCATCTTGTGGGGAGGTTTGTAGTCGTATATTTGGATGACATACTAATCTATTCTCCAGATATTGTGACACATCAGGATCACGTGAGGCAGGTGTTGCAAATCTTAAGAGATAACAAGTTGTATGCAAAATTAGAGAAATGTGTTTTTGCTGTGCATGAGGTGCAATTCTTAGGATACTTGCTTTCATCTTCAGGTTTTCGCATGGATCCAGAGAAAGTCTGTGCTGTTCTGAACTGGGACCGACCTGAAAATCTGAAGGCTCTTATGCGATTTTTGGGGTTCACCAACTATTACCGAAAATTTATTACGAACTATTCGACAATAGTTAAACCCTTAACTGACATGACTAAGAGAGGGACGGATGTCTAAGTGTGGTCTGATGCAGCGTTGCAAGCCTTCTCCGCTGTGAAGGAGTGCTTTTCTTCTGCCCCTATATTGGTGCAGCCAGATGTGTCACAACCTTTCATTGTGGAGGTTGACGCATCCGATGTGGGGTAGGAGCAGCTTTATCACAGGGCCCGTCAGCTGGTAAGGCCTTGTTCACACTTCAGTTATTTGATCAGTTATTTCCATCAGTTATTGTGAGCCAAAACCAGGTGCAGGTCAAAAACACTGAACAGGTGCAGATCTTTTCATTATACCTTATGTCTGTGTAGCCTCCACTCCTGGTTTTGGCTCACAATAACTGATGGAAATAACTGATCGGATAACTGATTCGTGAACAAACCCTAAATGGCGCCCATGTGCTTTTTTTTCCGAAAAAACTCTCTGCGGCGGAGAGGAATTATGATGTGGGTAACAGAGAGTTACTGGCCATTAAGTTGGCTTTTGAGGAATGGCGTCATTGGTTGGAAGGGGCGATTCACCCAATCACGGTATTCACTGATCACAAAAATCTGGCTTACCTGAAGTCGGCTAAACGACTTAATCCGAGGCAGGCCAGATGGTCTTTGTTCTTCACCAGACTCAATTTCATTGTCACATATCGTCCTGGGGTTAAGAATGTGAAGTTGGATGCCTTGTCACGTAGTTTTCCCAGAGGTGGTGATTTTGAAGATCCGAGCTCTATACTGTCTGAAGAAGTGGTGATATCCGCTCTTTACCCTGATCTTGAGGCTAAAGTGTTTGAGGCCCAGGGAGATGCGCCGGAGTCTTGCCCTCCTGAGAAGTTGTTTGTCCCTTCTGATTTGCGTCATAAGGTGTTTGAGGAGCATCATTCTTCGGTGCTTGCGGGACACCCTGGGAGTAAATCCACTGTCAACCTCATCTCTCGTAGATTCTGGTGGCCAGGGCTGCGTAAGTGTGTTGAGGACTATGTGTCAGCCTGTAGTACCTGTGCATGCGCTAAGGTGACACATACTCGACCTTCTGGACCCCTATTTCCATTACCCATCCCATCCAGACCATGGACTCACCTATCCATGGACTTCATCACTGATCTGCCTGAGTCGTCTGGTGAGACAGTTACTCTGGTGGTTGTGGATCGTTTTAGTAAAATGGCGCACTTTATTGCATTACGCGGACTCCCCAATGCTAAAACTCTTGCACAAGTGTTTGTTGACAACATTGTGAAACTTCATGGCATTCCCACTGACGTGGTCTCTAATCGTGGGACTCAGTTTGTGTCCAGATTTTGGAGGGCGTTCTGTACTTGGCTCGGGGTACAACTGTCTTTTTCCTCTGCCTTTCATCCCCAGACGAATGGACAGACTGAGCGTACCAATCAGAGTCTGGAGAGTTACTTGAGATGTTTTGTCTCTGAGAACCAGGAGGAGTGGTCCTCGTTTTTGTCTCTGGCTGAATTTGCCATAAATAATCGCAGACAGGACTCCACTGGTAAGTCACCATTTTTTGGTGCATATGGCTTTCACCCGCAGTTTGGCACATTTTCTGGTTCTGATACTTCTGGTATTCCTGAGGAAGAACGTTTTTCATCATCATTGTCTTCTATATGGCGAAAAATTCAAAATAACTTGATAAATATGGCACAAACGTGTGGCTGACAGGAGACGTATGAATGGTCCGGACCTAAGTGTTGGTGATTCTGTGTGGCTGTCTACTAGGAACATTAAGTTGAAAGTTCCTTCTTGGAAGTTGGGTCCAAGATTTATTGGCCCATATAAGATCATTATTAATCCTGTAGCATTTCGTCTTGAACTTCCTCAGGCCCTGAAAATCCATAATGTGTTTCACAGATCTTTGTTAAAGAGATATGTTGAACACCTGGAGCCATCTCCCTTGCCACCCGCGCCTGTCTTGGTGGATGGTAATTTGGAATTTCAGATTGTCAAGATCATTGATTCTCGAGTTCTCCGTGGGACTCTTCAATATCTTGTTCATTGGAAGGGTTATGGTCCTGAGGAGAGGTCATGGGTACCGGCATCTGACGTGAATGCCAGTTGTTTGGTGAAAGCCTTTCACAGGTGTCATCCTGATAAAGTTGGTCCTGGGTGCCCGGAGGTCACCCGTAAAAGGGGGGGTAATGTCATGAGTGGGCTTGCGTCTGGTATCAGACATTCTGCGCGGCTTTCAAAAGTGACATAATTTGACATGCTTTTCCCTTTGTTTGGTTGCTGTTTACCACACCTCTCCCCCTCAGCTGTTGTGGCTGTGGTAATTGTCTTTCCTCTATTTATTCCTTCTTCTCCCAGGATTCACTGCGGTTTATACTTTCTGCCTACTTTGTAGTATGTGGTGTGGATCTCGGCTGAGATCCGGTTGCTGTGATATCTGCTTTAAGATAAGTGACATTTTCCCTTTTGTGGTTTTCCTTCTGGAGTCTCCTGTTCGTCCTTACTCTTGGAGGAACGGGTTGACTCTTTCCTGTGTCACTAGCTGCAGGGTTCTTTAGGGTGAATTTATTATTAGGTTCCTGTGTATGAACTCTCCTACCACTAAGGCTTGTTCATACTTGTAGTCAGTCAGGGCCTAGTTTCAGGGTTCCCTGCAGGAGGTGACCGTTTCCCTGGTTTTGGTCTTTTCCCTTCCCTCGTACGCTCGGTGTGGCTGTTCCCTCCACACCAGAGCGTAACACTAGACTATCATTGTAGCACTCTGTGGTCTCCTAATGCTACATCTGCTGCCACTGCCTCCTATACACTGTTGTCGTGCCACTCTGTGGTCTCCTGATGCTGCTGTCACTGCCATGTTCACACAGTCTGTGGGGGGGCTCTGCTAGTTTAAGCGTGTAATAGAACAGGTTCTGTAGGAAATCTATGTGGAATCAGTGAATTAAGCGTGTTCTATTACACGCTTAAAAATTCATATATATATATATATATATATATATATAAAAATTTCTATTAGTGTCAGTGTACGTTTTTGCACGAACGCACTGTATCTGCGTACGTGCTGTTTGCAGAGGACTGTAGTGAATTTTTTCACTACAGTTTCTGCACGCACACACCATCTGTGTACGTGCGTGCTGTATCAGCAGCATCTGCATATTTTTTTTTTACATATCTTGTGTGAAAAAAAAAACACAGTTAGTGGTAGTTAGATAGTTAAATTTCAGTTAGTGTCAGTTTAGGTGTTTGCACGAACGCACTGTATCTGCGTACGTGCAGTTTGCAGAGGACTGTAGTGAATTTTTTCACTACAGTTTCTTCACCCACACAACATCTGTGTGCGTGCTGTATCAGCAGCATCTGCACTTTTTTTGTGTTTTTTTTTTTTACATATCTTGTGTGAAAAAAAAACTGCAGTTAGTGGTAGTTAGATTTTAGTTAGTGTCAGTTTAGGAATCATCTGCGTACGTGCATTTTGCAACCACTGAGCACTGATCAGTAGTGTCCATTACTGATCGCGTCTGCTCATTTTGCACTGCACATTTGTTTTGTTTTGTGCAGAAAATACTTTTTTTTCTGCAGTAAATA